>LUCH01003568.1:5319-23428 GCA_013368495.1 Paragonimus heterotremus | reverse complement strand
GAATAGGTTCCCCGAGTCTCCTCCAAGCGACATATGCGCACACTTACAGTTCCGTTTACGGGACGGAGTGGGTTCAGCCAGAAGTTGTCCAGTTACTTACCTCTGTGAACCTTTGGGGGCGCCCAGTGCTGCGACGATAATGAGGAGAGACTCTTCATTGCAATGAGTTATCTCGGAGGCTGCCAGATAATCGTTGAGCAGGTCAAGCTATTGTAGTGGACAAGTGAGTATGTGCTAGAACTTCGAGCTAACAATTTAAAACGCCTGTCCTGAAGGGTGATCCAAACACGATACCGAAAGGCACGAAACTAAAGGACGCAGCAAGGTTTAGAAACAAACCGCATATTTCCAGTAGTGGTGGGAAATATGATAACTAGTTACCTTCAGCCTAGTCCGGGAACAACGACAGCAACCAAGAGGAAACAGAAAAGGTGCATGAGATGAGCTACAGTTCACTCGGCGACATTCAGAGGCACATGGAATCTTCGAGAACGTTGAACGATGCTCGAATAAGTACGGGTTAAATCACTCTAAAGAACGGAACAACGGATGATTCGTTAGGAAAAGTTCAATAGTTCGCTACGTGTAGTTAGTTGCACGGCTGTAGAAAGTAGCATTGAGTTCATATCAGACCTCTTACAACAGACGTATACAGAATCATGCGTGCAGAACAGACAGGCGGAAAAACACGGTTGGGGCCGGGATCCTTAAAAAAAGTCATACGACCGCTGGTCACGTGCTGGCACTTCACCTCTATTTCCAGGTCTATCGCGATGCATAATAGCAGTTGCTGGGCTCACTGAGAACAACTTTGAACGCCGCAGCACTCCGTGCTTGCGCAATGAGAAAATCGCACCCTCTACCGTGTCTGCAGGAGGCGTGGCTGTATAGTGGATCGATATTCGTCCTCTCTGGCGGCGGTCGTGAGGTCGTAAATGAAGTCCCCTCACATCCAAATCCATAGTGCTTTTGTTGCTGCATTGGCGTCTGCTCGTGAACAGTGAGTAAATCATTGAACAAAGTTTGGTTGCAGATTCACCTTCTTCTCACTACGACTTTTGCACCGCGTCAACCTGAGGCCGGGGAACCTTAGGCATACGAATTTATGGACTAGCATCACATCACTATCTGTGCCGTCAGAACGCAACAAGTTTACAGCTATCATCGATGCACATAAGTTTATCCTCCTATTGAAATGAAGTGAAACATGAGTTAAGTGTACAACCGATGTGAGTTCGTTTCCCAGAGCCTATACTTCCGGATACTAAAACCAATTTTGTAACTAATGGGTAAATAAATGAAGACAGTGACGAAGACTCAAAAAAGAGATTACTGATGGCAAATAAAGAGAAAAAATTGTCCAAATGGAGTCCATAAGAAGGAAAGTATCTGGGAAACTCACCCAAACTAAACCCTCACAACATATCCCAGAAGAAAGATGGCCATCACTCATTTAGCTCTTTTTCAAAATCCATCACACTATCAAAGGATACTACATTTCGTGGAAGCATGTTCCAACCGTTGGTCACTCAACATACTGAGAAGGTATCCCTTATCGATGAAGCAACCCCCTTCTTCTTCAAAGTGAGACCGTGGCCTCGTTGGTGTGAGTCTGTATGTAAGCCAAACAGATATTTTGCCTCACCTCCGATAATTCCCTTAAGAATCCCGAGTGTTTCTTCCAGGTCTCTTCTCATATTCCTTTGAGCGAAAGGAAACATATCAAGTTTTCTTAAACTATCTTCACACGAGTTATCTCGCATTTCCTGATGCAGTCGGGCAAAACTCATCTGAACCATCTCAAGTAACTTCACGTCTTTGACCATATGATGGCTCCAAGCCTGCAAACAGTATTCCAGCTGTGGCCTCATATAAATTGTATAAAGCGGCAGCGCCATCTTCTGTCTACTTGACATGAACGTTTTCCTCAACGTATGCAACGCTCAATTTCCTATTCGCGTCACCTTTAAACATTGTTTGGAAAATTCGAAGTTCCCCTCTATGGGCACTCCCAACTCCCTGGTTGTTTCTACCATCCTCAGCTCCCTAACCTCACTCTCCGCGTCAAAATGCCTGACAGACCCTGACTAATCACCAAGAAACAGCTGATTACACTCTACTACATTCAACGGTAGGTGCAATTTATTTGGCCAATTCTGAACAGTATTCAAGCCCCCCCTGCACGCTCGTGTTGTCAGGACTTCCCACCACCTTCACACAGTCAGCGATTATGTAACAGGGACACTTCAGGTTTTCGGTGAGATTATTAGTTAACATTGAAAACAGTAGTGTTTCAAGCGGTGGTCACTAGGGTGCCCCACCAACCACTGCAATTTCTGTGGACTTCTCCCTGCTACCTCTAAAAGACGTCCTGCATCCTTCCTATTGTTGTGACCGCAAAAGAGTCCTGGCCTGCAAATTCGTTCGTTACATAAACTCCCATACCTGCCATGTTAAACTTGAGACTACAAGCTCATATACCCATTCACACAGCTGACATGCATTTACATGCATTGGGTGGTAGTGCGTTGTCATTCGCCCTGGTGGCACTTCTTTCATGGCGCTTACATAGTACCCCGATGGTCTCTCCCGGTTCGTCGTCCTCCTGGCATAGTGGCTGGCATTTTGTTCATGAACGACGCTTGTGGATAGCATAATACACACAAGGAACCTGCCTGTTATACAACGCTTTCAGTTTTGACGAAATATCAAAGGCCGTAGAAGGTGAGTTCCCGAGCTGTCGTGCTGGGGAAAATTATTTTCCTGGAATAAATCGTTTTAACGGCTTGGTAGCTGATGTAGAAATTGAAATCGTCGAAATCTGCGTCATGGGCTCATATCTGTTTGTTTTAACTGACCATTAATTAAAAACCACCTTCTCACGATTGTTCTTCGAAAACTGGTATGTTTTTCGTTGTTGTGGTCGATGTAGTGTGTATATGCTATCACAAGGATGCTGGGGTTATTTTTAATGTACTTTTATTTTACTTTTGCCGTTTGTTTTTTTAATTCACTTCCAGTTGTTTATTTTTCATTTGTAGGAAATGGATTATATTGCTATTTCCAAGGCGATGTTTGAGGATCGCGTATTTCGCACCTTCTCACACTTTCAGGAGGGTCTTCAGAGATACATGGACTAAGTGGGCGTTATTCATATTCGTAGGACGAGCCGTAGATCGAAAACTGCCCTGAGGTACAATAAGGTAAGGTGACATGGTTTCCTGAAGACCGTGCTGATCTTTTATCGTTGTACGAAGTACAAAAGGCGTAGGAGTGAATGTGTGGATGTACGGCGTGTCTAGTGAGTTAACTATTGTTAGTTTTAACGAACCAATTCTCGCGACGCATGTTACAGATCACGATTTCATGTGATCCGACGAGATGCGTGTCTGGTTGTGAGGTTTTTCGAGTTGGTGGTAGTACAAGACCTATGCCTCACAACTTCACGTTGGCCTGTAGAGAGAAGCCTAGTTTCATTGACCTGCCTCACAATCCTATCTTTAATAATTTTTTCCAATAGTTTCAGGACAACTGTTGTGATACATATTGACTGGTAGTTGCCTACCTCGTGTTTCTTACCCCCTTATGGATTGGTACAATCCCTGCCTACCTCCAGTCATCTGGGATGATGGCCATCTGTAGGGTAAGATTGAACAACATAGTAAGGCGCCTCTACAAAACATCCCCGAGAGGTTTTGGTTTCCCTGGACGAATGCAGTACAGTCCCATCACCTCATTCACATCTAGGTTATCCACTCCATCAATAAACTCTTCTTCCTCAGTTTCAGCTTTCTCCATCATTGGCCCTCTGGCAGTCCCTTTGCTGAGACCCACTGTGGCAGTTTTAGAGTCCGCACTATGCACCGCCTCAAAAACCGGCGGAAAACTCCGCCTTTTGTAGTGATGCTGCAATAACATTGCCCTCAGAATCGGTAGTGCTATTCAGTCTTCTCCTAAAAGCTCCTTCGGCTTTAAGATTTTTATAATGGTTCTTTGCCAGATTCATTTCAAACGTTTTCCTGCATTTATTTTGTACTTCAGAGTATCTCTTTCCAGCCGCCTTATACTGAAAGAACCTGGTGGATCTTCCGAGAATGTTTGTATATAGCCCAGGCTTTCGTTTTGCATGTCACGTGTGTGATTTAGGTGCATAACATTATCTTGAATTACGACTCAAGCTTCGTTGACATTGTTGGTGGCATGATAATCTACCCAACTCACCTGTTCCACATCCGAATTCGGTTGTTGCACATTCATTTTCCAAAAGGATATACGACAAATGACAGCGGGGTGAGGTGACACAGACACGACTACACTACAGACGTATGATTCAATAGTCATCCTTGCGCAAGGGTGTTTCGATCTTCAAGTCCAAAATATCTTTGAGGCTTCTTGTCATAACGAGGTTTAAAACTTTAACAGTTTGACCGTCCTCCACCTAGCGGCCTTATAGAGTTTTCATCATTTTTACTTCATTTTGTCAACATTGCGTAACTGCTGCATCAGACCGCATTGCACATTTTTGTTTGACTTGAGTAAAAACAACAACACAACACGTTTTCGAATGAACCCTGCTACATGCGCTTGTTGGTTCTTCCTACGACGCCGGTGGTTGCCATCCAATTTAAAACATCCTATTTGTTGGATTAACCTTCACCTCTGTTATTTCGCATCCTCGGCTACGCTCAGCACAATCTGAATACTTTCCAGCGTCATTGAACGCCTCACCAACATTGTCTATCTTTGGTGAGTCCAGTCCTTGACTTCACTCGTTAGTTTTGTACCGAAAATTATTGTAGTCCACACATCTGTTCCACTACAAATTGGTGAGCCCGACGTGACAGTTTCTTTTACCTACCTTACTTTTGATATTCTATTATTCTGACATTTCTCAGTGCAGTGTTGAAGTTGACAATGAGTTCATAGAGGCACGCATTACTATCCGACTTCTCAGTTTTTGTATTTTTAATCCCCGATTGTGGTTCGGCCGGGTCGAAGCTATATTCAGGACTCATAGAGTTAAGTCACAACCAATGATATATTCATATGTAGTTCAATCTATCCCAACTGAGATTGCTGAAGAAGCTTGTGTTGTCCTATTAATGAAGTACCTTCTGAATGTCCATACGACACCTTGAAAGAAACCTTGATAAATAAAATTGGACTGTCAGAACAGAAGAAGTTAGACCACCTGTTTCCCAATATTGAACTGGGTGGTCGTAAACCGTCGCAACTACTCCGGCACATGAAACCCCTCCTTGGACCCCGAAAAATGGACGGTTCTATTTTTCGACAACTCTAGATGAAACACCTGCCACCGTCTACCCGTGAAATACCGGCATCGTTTAGTTCCACCGTCACCACTATGGAATTAGCTGACGCTGCGGATAACATGCTGGAAGCTAACCCATCTTCCCAACTGGCTGCTGTCACCTTTCCCACCGTACCTCACAACCAAGTGACGCTCTTACTGTACAAATAACTGCACTTACAATGCGGATGCAGCAGATAATGGACCATATTCCTCGTCGGAGTCGGTCATCATCTAGTTTGCGTCCATTCAGCGCTGCGTGTAATCGGTAGACCGTGAATAACTCCTTCGTCTCTCAGTTAAAAAACACTTTCTAGCTATTAAAGTTGTTGAAAATTTGCTACATGATACAGATTCTAAAATCTTACAAATCTGTTCCGTGAATACTTCTTTGGTTCAATCTTCCGAAGACGTAAGCAAGGAACGTGAGGTTGTTCGATGACATAAGTATTAATGGAAAATTAACGCAGATTCGCATTCTACGTCATTTAGGAAATACGAGGGAAAATATGGCGAAATTCGACGTCATGGACGTGGAAACCTATGCGGTTATTTAAAGTTGAATGCAGTTAATCACGAAAGCGTGATCATAATTTTGACAATCGAACTGTTTTTGAAACAAGAGTGCTAAGCTTTTTATGAAGCTACAAATCTGAGAAACGCCTATAACCTACTTCAGCGTAGGGCAATTTACCATGCTTTACCACTCGTAGGTACCACTGTTGTTAACTTTTCCATGAAAGCGGGATTTACGCTTGAATGGAGATGGGGTGACCTGCTGAAAGGATGATATTAAAGAACACTTTCAGCTGGAAAGATTACGACACTTATAACGGCAACTGTGTAGATCGCCGGTATGGTGCTTCAAGGCTGAAGCGGGTTGAAAACGGCCATTTAGGCGCGAAAACAGATTTTTCAAATTTTTCATGGAACACTAAAAAGCATATTACGGGACAAATATACATACCTTATCGAGTATAATAGTTGCGTTGCAATGAGAAAAATCAGCTATATCTAAAAATTGTCTATATTTGCACTTTTGTTGATAAAAACTTGTCGCCATTTTTTTCGGCATGGACATCATGTTGGCCTTTCTAATCGTTTTTGTGGTCTGAAAATGCTTCCATCGGAATTTTTGTGATGGAATACTTTTTTCTGCTTCGCAGAAACGCTCAATTCCGCGTGGTTTTCAAGATATAATTGAATTTGTAATTCTCGATTACTTTGCGTTAGCATTGCATTGCACACGAAATATCACGGTAATTCCTAATTAAAGCTATACCGCCACGGTCGTCGGTTAATTATTCAACTGAATTGTATGTTCAGCTTGGTTTCCTTATCGCATTTTTGGTGGAAAAGGGTTCACGTTTTCACCTGGTTGTTTCTATCTACGTTATGGTGTATACATGGGTAACACGTCCCACTCTATCAGTAACAACGTGCGTATTGTTTTGTTTATTGCTTACTTACTATTCTTGAATATAGCTTGCAACACGTACGTGAGTCGATGCTCATTTATCTGACAGATAATGACCAAATTTGGTAT
Organism: Paragonimus heterotremus; assembly: GCA_013368495.1. Classification (NCBI taxonomy): domain Eukaryota; kingdom Metazoa; phylum Platyhelminthes; class Trematoda; order Plagiorchiida; family Troglotrematidae; genus Paragonimus; species Paragonimus heterotremus. Next base: position 16,571 of record LUCH01003568.1, on the reverse strand, counting down.
TCGTTAGTTATCTTCAGCGGTCTAAAGACACGTATATTCTAAAGTCTCCCGTTTTCTGCTTATTAACGTTCATCGCAGCTTAAGTGAACTACACGGGTCAGCTGCTAATGTGAACGCATACTACATACTAGGGTGGTGATCATAACTTAAGCGAAATGGACGGAGTAGCTACTAGTGTGAACGCAAATCATTTAGAGTACTACGTTATCTGCGGCCGGCCTTCGTTGATCGACTCCAAGACGGCGCTCTTGTTTGCACACCTCATTACATTAATCCAGAACAGTTCAAAAAATTTTCTTTCGACGGAACCCATAGCATCACATTCAGATGTACAACCCACCGCAGCTACTACGACAGCCCAATGATCGCACACACCCGTCCATATGCACCTTTTAAGAGCCAGGTGTGCCATTCTATGAACTCCATCGTTTCCCGACCACGAGTCATCGATATGGCCTGATGTTAATGACACTTCAGCGCCGGGCGGGTACAACCCAGGGAGGTGTATTGTTCATCGTGTTTGTAATTCTTGTTCAGAATACGGATTTGCAGCCCTGAGGCTAATTGTGCGTGTTATGCTGGGCTGTCGTAGTATCTGCAGTGGGTTCAACATCTGAAGATGATGCCATGGACTCCGTTGAAAGATAATGTCTTTTAACTGTTCTGCATTTTTCAACTCGATTTAGGTCACGAGGTGTGCAAACAACTATCGATAGAAATGTGAACCATGTGAGCGAAATTATTCCATTCGAAAATATTTCATATTCGGAAATACCTATTTTACGCTAGAGGATGCACTCGCAATTTTGCTACGCTGAGCGTTAAAGAACGGCATAACATTCACAGCGTTCATGGTGGTCTGACATGGGAACAGACGAAGTACAGTCAACTTATTCCTCATCCGAAGACGTGCTGGAGTAAGCCGAATACATTATTTAATCCTTTCGCTTTCAGCCGATCATCATACTAATCACGGGCGAGTGGAGAGTCTACAGAGCTTTGGATGAAACAGCTCATTACGAGTACTGGAAGGTCAATCATTCAAACAATTTCGTGGGTCCCGAGATCATGATCCACTTGAAGAATATTTAAAATATTTGGTCCTTTGCTAAGAAGCACTTTCATGCCATATCTGAATCAAACGAACAGCAATTCCAGTCACAACTTCAGGAAATCATTTGGCGAATGCTGGATCCTGGAAACATGATCGACAAGCTGCTGTTCACCTTGCCTCATACGGAAATGTTGTTAACTATATAATGTACGTCGCCATTGTTGCACTCGTTTGTTATTCCAATTCATATGCCTTGCGTCGATATTGGTAGCTGCTCTATCCGGTTGGCTTAAGCCATGATCACCGCCTAATTATGCCGCATTTATTCACCTTAATAGCTCCTTCGTTCAGTTGACTTGAACTATGATCGGCGCATCCGTCCTGCCTTACGAGTTAAGCCAAACTGTATTCCGTGCTTAGACACCTATAACTGTTCCGTTCATCCGTCCTACATTACGAATCATGCCAAACCGTTCCCTATACCGAAATACATTGGTGGACAAGTGAGGTCACTGCGGACGACAACGTGGGGATAGAATTTCGAAGTATGCGTTTGATAATCGTGGATAAATTTACGTACTACATTCGCTTTTCAGCACAGAATTTAGCCTTCGGTTTTTTTGTGTTATAAGTGACCCCGCCGGATGGCTAAAACTGTGTGTCAGATGATGCCTTCATCATCATATCGATCATCGTATGTGGTGTCTGCAAGGAATCTCTGTACACATATATGAAGGAACTTGCTTTCTTCAATTATATCAACAGGATGATCGTTCCAGGTGATGCTTATTCGGGCTTTCTTTGACCCCTGCGCAAGTGGTACATTGTCAGCGGATCAATCTAATTCGACTTCCGTTGTGGGTGGTGTGCGGGACTTATTTCCCATAATCACTGGGGAAGTGCGAACAATGTCTGAAATAGAAAGGACTGACAAAAATGAGGATCCGAAACGTGCGATTACCAGGCGACCTACGTTGGAGCTGATTGTCACAAAGTGGATATTCGTTTATGTCTGCCATTCCGGTACATTTGGAGCGAAAAATCAGCTGATCTGCATCAGAGCAACAGCCTTCCATATGTACAGGATAACCGCAATGTTCACACGGCAATCCTGTTTTAGATTCATTCACCTACCTCGGGTGCATACCGCTTGTAGATGAACCCATGGAGAAGTCGTATAAAGGTGAGCTGGTCTTGGCACGTTCCACTATCTTACTAGCAAAAGCAAGTTACCGCCTTGCGGCTGTCGCAGTCGTGCAGTTTTTCAAGTGGATGGTGCGGGGCTTTATAATGACAGTTAAAATTGTCTGCAGCAAGCGACCGAAGCAGTGGGCCTACCAACCGTCGAATGGGCAAGTTGTAGTTCGCCAGCCGCCTCTCACGAATAGAGACGTGACCTTTGTAAATGGGAATAAAAACTGAAAAAGACCTTACCGTAGGGGTGGGAATGTTTCCCAAAAAACAACAGAATGTGTAGGCATGAAAGCCACATTGTATGATAAAACGTACATTCAAGTGTGCCCTGCACGCTATCCACGACGACAGCGTCGCCATCTCGTTGCATACGAAACCGCCATGTTCAGGGTGATTACTGGAGAACCGCTTACCTTGCATCCACATACCGCCTCGAAAGTGAGTCGTGGAGTCCGTCTGTTCAGGTGGTCCTGAGCATTATGACTTGTGAATGTGGTCATTCTTTGAAGAATGGTCTACACCTACCAGTCAACATCCGCGACCTCATGACGGTCCCACCCATATGTCGTTTGTATTTCATACTCCCGTAGCAGCCACTCGCTGCGGATCCATATTTTCTGAATGGCGACAGCTGGGATGTATCTTGAATGCGTTCTTTTCTTCAACCGTCCGCTTGCGTTCTCCAGCCTTCTATTCGTTCGATTACCAAAGTGGTCAACATCGCTCCACACATGGATGGCCCAATTCGGCTTGACGTACAGTCAATGACACAACGGATTACTCAGGAACTTCGTATCCGTTCGGTCGACGATATACAAATCACGTTTGAACCTACAGTAAACAATGTAAAAGTACACCTTATTCTTTCTCGTTGTCTACCGTAGCCGTTCAGTGGAAGAGATAACGACTGCAAAAAGAGTTTATCTTCTGACTAACATGACGGACGAATTTTACCCACTTACCTGCTTGCGTACGGCATCACGTACATGAAAGTAACACAGCGGGATGTTGCAGCCAAACCCCACACAGGATACTCTCGTCTGCGCAATCATCTTATCCATGACAAATATTTATACCACAATCTGCTAGCCCATCATTTCCCGAAAAAAATCGAAAAGTCTACATAGTGATGCATACTTACCACCACGAACGAGCTCGTACATCACGGGCCGGACGTGTCCCATACCGTTTGTTACGAGTAACTGATACAACTTCCAGCTTCGAAAGTATGTGGAAATATACACTGCAATACTTGTGCCCGCTTGCTCCGTGGGTGGCATTCACATTCACAACATGTGGGAAACGTCGAAAGAGTTCAATCTGCATTCGCTGGGCGAAGCAGATATGCGTATATCCGTTGCCTTCATCCCTCATGATGCGCACCATACCCATCGCACTGAATGTCGACAACACTGACTCGAGGTTCCCTAATGTTACGTGACCAACCCCTGCATAGCAAACTCAGTTGACACCCCAAGCTTTAACTTGCGGCGGATGTATCCAACGTCATCAGTTGTGATGAACTTTCTGCGAACGTCCGCTACGTACTTCTTAACGTTAGCAGTTAGTGTATTATATCGGAACAAATTCCTGCATTCGTTCAATTCATTGATAGTGATCACCGTCGTTTACTCGAGTGAACGATCCGTAGAATGGGACTCATATAACAGACGGCTGACGGGGTGGTTTTCCTCCAACTCGAAAGAGGACATAAGCAGACAAGCAGCTAGTCAGACCACATGAAACAGTGGTCTACAACATGTGGCGCAAGGCCTGATTTGTAAAACTGACAACAGTTAACCCACTAGACACGTCACTCACCTCTGCATACACTCCAATGCCCCTTATAGTTCGTACAAAGATAATAAATCTGCAGGGTTTTCAGGAGAACATATCACTTTACCATATCGTGCTTTAAAGCAGTTTTCGACCCACGGCTTGTCCCGTCAGTGTAAATAACGCCCACCTCGTCTGTGTACCTCTGAAGACACTCCAGAAAGTGTGAGAAAGTGCAAAATTGGCGACCCTCAAACATCGGCCTGAAAGTCGCAGTATAATCCGTTTCCTATAAATAGAAAATGAACAACTCATAACAAAACAATAAACAAGTGACAAAAATGAAAAAATAAATCAGAAATAACCCCAGCATCATAGTGTTAACATTGCCACACGCAATCGACCACAACACCAGCCATATCTATCTTTGAAAAATAATCACGATAAGGCCGTTTTTAGTTTATAGTCAGTTAAAACAAGGAGATGTGAGTCCGTCAAACAGGTTCCGACGATTTTAATTTCCGCATCAGCCACCGAGCCGTTAAAACGATTTATTCCAGGAAAATAATTTTCCCGAACACGACAGCTCAGAAATTCACGGTCTGCGACTAGCATTCATACCATTCAACCGCCAGCGTTCACATACACCGAATAGGAATACATCATTTTGTTGGCACCACCAGAGCTTTTGTCAGCGGGCAAGGAAGTGTAACCAACCATGCTCTTTCAAATCTACCCCTCCAGGGAACGGACTGGCCAGTCAGTAGCGGCAACGACTGTCGCTGGCTTAATTCCAACATGTCGCTTATTTTTCATATCACATAAGTCTACTGGTATCAGATTCCTCATTAATACCGGAGCCGGAGTGAGCGTAATTCCACGGCGAGCGGAAAAATTTCCCCACTTACTTCACCCGCTCTGTTAGCTGCCAATGGAAGTCGAATAGCAACACACGGCACGTGCTCACTTACACTCGATCTGGGATTGCGACGCCATGTTTGTTGGGATTTCCTCTTTACAAAACAGTCAGAATGCCATTATCGGTGCTGATTTCCTGTCAGTTTTCGGACTTTGCGTTGACATGTAACAAAAGAATCCTCTGCATCGCACGGTGTTGCTAACGATGCACGGTACACAGGTCAAGATTAATTCCATAGGTCTGCGTTCCCTCATACCCGAGACAGTACCACGATTTTCTACGTTGCCCCAAAGCTTTTCGAAGCTTACAACACCTTCGTATGACCCTCTGGAAGTTAAACACGAACTATCCCACCACATCAACACTACAGGCCGTCCCACTACCGCTCGGCCGCGTCGAATTCAGCCTGTAAAGCTGAAGGCTGCTGAAGCCGAATTTGATCACATGTTGCAGCCAAGTATTATCCGGCCGTCAAACAGTTGCTGGGCAGTCCCATTGCACACAGTTCCTAAAACCTCAGGTGGCTGGCGTCCGTGCGGCGATTTCCGCGCACCCAACAGCGTTACAAACCTCGGTCGTTACCCAATTCCCCATATTCCTGACTTTTCACTTACTCTCGATAACAAAACCTTCTTTTCCGAAATTGACTTAGTGCGTGCTTATCATCATAATCCCGTGGCCCCTGAGGATATTCTGCAAGCGGCAATCAAAACCCCGTTTGGTCTTTTCGAGTTTTTTCAGAATGCCATTTAGTTTACATAACGCTGTCCACACTTCAACGTTTTATGGACGAAGTTACCCGAAGTTTTGATTTCGTTTGTGTTTAGCTTGATGATGAGTTGATTGCTAGTCGAGATCATTGTGTACATGGACAACACCTCCGCTGATCATTCGGAAGTTTCGTCCAATTTGAAATCACTATTAGTCCATCGAAGTGTATCCTCGGTGTTGATTCACTAGAATTTTTAGGACATACAATCGATTCCAAGGGCATCCGACTGCTGGACACAAAAGTCAAAGCGTTACAAGATTTCCCCCTCCCCTATTCGATTAAAAAGCTCCAACGTTTCGTCGGTATGATCAACCACTATCGTCGTTTCACACCACATTGTTCACATATTCTACAACCGTTGACCGACCTCCTACGTGGATTATAGAAAGGCGTTGTTTCCAATGCCCAAACACTACATGCGTTCAACACTGGCAAAGAAGCACTTAGCTAAACCATTGCCTTGTTTCGTTCTAATACCGATCCTAGCATTCCGTTGTTTCTCTCTTATCGATGCTTCAGAAAACGCAGTGGGAGGAGCTCTCCAACAGCTTGTTAACGAGGAATTAAATCCCTCTCGTTCTTCTCTCAAAATCTGTCCCCTATACAAGCCAATTTTAGTACGTTTGGCAGCAAACTACTCGCGATATACCTGTAGAGTTGGCATTGCTGGCACTCGTTAGAAGGTCGAGTTTTCACTGTTCTGACTGACCACAGACCACTTGTATACATACTCAACTCCTCGCCGGACAAACACTTCCCCATGAAATCCGTCAACTTGATTTCTTTACATAATTCACAGCAGGTATTCGTCACAATCCAGGATATGCCAACGTCACCGCCGACGACCTTTTCAGACCACATATTGATACGGTTTTAACTTCACCAGAGATAAGCCTGGAGAACCTGGCGGAAACACATCTGAACGACGAGGAACTATCTCATCCGGAGATCTTCTCATCTTTCCGGCTGTCCACCGTTTCCCTTCCTCACTCTCATTCTACTATCCTGTACGACGTATCTACTCCCAATCCGTGACCGTTTGTTCCGTCAATTTGTCGTAGACACCTGTTCGACCTCCTACGCTCGCTTTCACACCCCAGAGTAGGCGCCACTCAAACCCATTTCTAAACATTACGTGTGGCCTAGTATGAACCAGGATGTACGCATTTTGGCAAAATCTTGTTTGCATTGCCAACGTAGCAAGATCTATCATCATGTTATATCCGCACTTCTCCATTTCCCCACAACGAATTCTCGTTTATCTCGCGACAATTTGGATATCGTTGGCCCTCTACCTCCTCCTGATGGAAAGACTTCTGCTCACCTGCGTTGATCGTTTCACTCGTTGGCCGATGGCCATTCCCATGTCAGACACCACTAGCGGTACAGCTGTCAGGAGGTTTCTGCTCCACCGGGTTGCTAACTTCGGTGTACCTTCAGTAGTTACTACCGATAGAGGCGCGCAGTTCCAGCGACAACTCTTCCATGATATGACGCGTGTGTCTGGTTGCAAACACACTAAAACTACCACATATCACCTCTCCTTGACTGGTCTGGTGGAACGTTTCCACCGACAACTGAAAGCGTCATTAATCGCCCAATCTTTAAAGCACAAATGGACGGAGTGTCTTCCACTTACCCTGTTAAGTATCAGATCAACCATTAAGGAAGATATTGGAGTCACTCCGGCAGAACTGGTCTATGGATTAAGCCTGCGACTGCCCAGTGAATTGTTCCAAGATACACTTCACATAATTGATCCAATGAACTGCGTGCAAGACCTTCGGAGACATATGGAGAACATTCACTCAATCCTTACGCGGAAGCACACATAGCCTAGTCGTATTTCCCGTGATTAACATACATGCACACATGTGTTTGTTCGCTGTGATTTAGTAAAGCGTTCACTGCGACCTTCATACTCTGGACCGTTCAGAGTAATATCACGCGATGACAAGTTTTTACTGTCGGTCGAGCAGGGAAACCTGATACCCTTAGCATTGACCGTCTGAAAGTGGCGTATGTGAACGGTGATTTTCTACAATCACCAAACAAATTAACACGTCGGTTCTAAACAACTCCTCCTCCCCCTACCATTCAGGCAGTTCCCACAACCCCGGTGAGCACATCTCCGAATACCAAGTCACCACTTACGGATGCCAACACATCCCCGCCACATTTAACCACTCGCATTGGTAAACATATTAATTTGCCTACTCGTTTCCATTGAATCGCTTCAGTGTTGTTAATTTTGCCTTCTATCCGGGCATCAACGTTTGCTTCGGATGCTCTGGGAGGATAATGTTGCAGTTTTCATTATTTTGTGCTTCATTTTGTCAACATTGCGTAACTGCTGCATCAGACCGCATTGCACATTTTTGTTTGACTTGAGTAAAAACAACAACACAACACGTTTTCGAATGAACCCTGCTACATGCGCTTGTTGGTTCTTCCTACGACGCCGGTGGTTGCCATCCAATTTAAAACATCCTATTTGTTGGATTAACCTTCACCTCTGTTATTTCGCATCCTCGGCTACGCTCGGCACAATCTGAATACTTTCCAGCGTCATTGAACGCCTCACCAACATTGTCTATCTTTGGTGAGTCCAGTCCTTAACTTCACTCGTTAGTTTTGTATCGAAAATTATTGTAGTCCACACATCTGTTCCACTACATCCTCACTGATGTGCGCCTAACACTGATGTATGTCTAACAACGCCTCACCAAACGCACCACAGACAGCATGCACCGATCTCCAATCCACACCTGGAGCGCCGAAATCTACTACAAGAAGAAATCGTTGCGACATATTTGTTTCCCTTCTAGTAACAATAAGCGTTTGCTCATCCTCTTTTCGAGTAGGAAAAAAGGCTTTTGTAACTACATGGGATCTGCAACGTTATTTTGTCGTCTGACATGGGACAGCTTAGTAGTTGAATATTTGGCAATTATCCGTTTCACGAGATTCGGCTTGAATTTCGTTCGAAAAGGAAAACGGTCATTTTTACGCCGATCTTCGTTTTTTAAATGATTTTGGAGATTTCAAGATCTGAATCCCAGGAAAAGTATCTACAGTTCATCGATTATACAGCGAATAAGTGCCAAAAGTACTGGTTTGGTGATGACATTCCCCCACTCCATTTTCGCGGAAACAGCCCGGTAGTGATTTTAACTCACTTTTAAAATCTTATAAATGGACATGTTGCACTTTTCGAGATGAAATGCGTTTTATTGGATCTAAACACCATACACAATTCAGGTGTGAATACGAAATCAAGAAGTGATAAAGAAAAATGAAAATAACTGACTCACAGTAGTTCGTGAAGGTGCGTCGTTTAAAGCTCAACCACGCGGGATGAAGTACCCCATTGATGCAATCTGCCGTATAGTTCCCAAGTAACTTTAGAAGTCACAACGGAGAGAATTCCGACGATAGATTAATTTGGAATTGTGCTGAAACAAATACGGATTCCGTTAGCCGTTAACTCTCCAAAAACCCGTCCACACGTGACGCAGAATGCAGAGAGGGAACACAGGGCTTGCGACCTTGGAAGTGTAAGTTGTTTTGTTAATTGAATCAACTCACATGATTTAAACGAGTGTACATGTGAATTTGAAGAAGGTGAAAAATGTGAGAAACAACGAGAATTATGCCTTACAAAGCGCTACACGTCTCTTCTAGTGCCTGAGAGTGCTGTATTCTGCGGCGTTCTGAAGATATAGCCAGAAAGGAAATATACGACCATACAATGTCGACAGTGCGCTTCGACAACAACACTAACACATTTGATAGTGAAACATTCATTGAATCGTTCGCTAACGATTCATGTTCACAACGAGTTACGCGCAACCGGTTAAACCAAAAATGCCTTTCTCAATATCCAACGGCGGAGAAGATCGTCTGCTTTTGAAGTGGCCAATGAGGATGCGCTGGTGAAAACCGGGTTCAATACGGCACTAATTGAATCAATGTAAATGAAAAGTAAATATCTCGGCTCGGATGTGAAAAATCCTCAGATATTGAATAACCAATGTGCCCGTACAACAAATTTAACAACTCTGCAGCTCTCAGTAATGGGGGACGGTAGAACGGAACTGAGTTCATTGGAACAAATTGTCGTTGGGTGGGCCGGTGCAAAATGATTGTTTACGCATCTAATAACGATAAGAATTATAAGCTACTCAGGGAAAAATATGGAATTGGGATGTCTTATTGCGATATTTAGAAATGTGCAGGGCATAGACTGAATAAGATTAAGGGAAACGGTTACAGTAGCCGATTTAAAGATAAAAATGGTTGACACCGTTTATCCTTAAGGAAAATAGTGAAACATAGGACCACCCTTCAACAATAACCGAACAAAGCACAACAATCTCGAAATGGTGCAACATATCTTAACAAAATTAACAACATTTATGACAACGTTTCCAGCTTCCTTGTTTATACGAGATTTCTACTATTCCTCCTTGTTCGCAAGATTTCAGGTGAATATTGGTCGATGGAACGTTGCTCTTAGGAATGGTTAAAAATGACACTATCATGTGGTTGCTTCTATCTTCCGTGTAAATGGAACAACCTAGGGAAAGGGTATCATGTTGCACTCTATCATCGAGAATCATCAGAAGTAAGTTCCATTCACTTTGTTGCATTGTTTTCAACTAGATTGAGGCCGCGTGACGTTCACACAAAACAGTACATAGAAACCGGTGGACTCAAGCTGCCTGCCGATCACTGGGAAGCACACCTCTCAGCCAGTCACAACAGGATGCTTAGAACACCAAGTATTTGTCGCGGTGCAGAGAAATACTTCAATCAATATGACAATCAACGGAATCAAAAATGATTAGTACCATGCACCCCAAACGTTTCGAATACAAATTTGTCACCACTTCCCGCATCTATCTCCAAATTGTTCATGGCAAATGTTAATCGGGTGGAACAGCCACTAGTGCGAACGCATACTGCATTCTCAGACGCTGTTCATAGCTCAAGTGAACCAGGTTGAAGCATCTAGTGGTGTTAATGCATACTGAAATGTCAGACGCTGATCATAGTTTAAGTTAATCGGGTGAAGTATCTACCAGTGTGAATGCATACTGCATTATCAGACGTAGGGAACCTTTTACATTGGCAGTAAATCTTTCGTTTGTCTTCCCGTCCACTTGTTTCCCGGGTGAGTGTGTCAGCCGTACGTGTGGTCCCGAATCTTTAATGCACTTACGCTGCAACTGATAATCCAGTACCACTGGGAAGGTTAGTACTCTTCCACCATTCGAGTCCTCCGGTATCACCGTAATTCTACGTGGAGCAGTCGTGTATATCTGTCCTGCCGCCGCTAAGAGTCTATACTTGTGCCTGGGGTTAACCAAATCTTTCAACACTGGACTAAGACCGTATGTATTTATTGAATCGTTCGCTAACGATTCAAGGTTCACAACGAGTTACGCGTAATCGGTTAATCCAGAAATGCCTTTCTCAATATCCAACAGCAAAATAATCTATCTTCGAAACGGTTAATGAGAAGACACTCGTGA
>LUCH01003567.1:51714-68692 GCA_013368495.1 Paragonimus heterotremus | reverse complement strand
GAAATCTCCGATCTCATTAAACCTGCTAGGCGATATTTTAGATTACTGATTACTGATATCGCCTAGCAGGTTTAATGAGATCGGAGATTTCGACCTGTCTAGGATGTCCTAATCGCGGGGTTATCGATTGGAGTTAACAGACGTTTTCGACCAATATATTAATAAGGATAAAAAAAATTCTGGCTCACAAAGTGAAAATACTCCAACCAGTGGTCGACTGTAATGGAAAAGTGAGTCGTAGATATGCTGAATGTAGTATTCAACGAAGTACTTCAAGGCATGTATAAAGAAAGATCAAACTTATAAACAGAAAGTTACAGACATTACTGACAAGTCGAAAAATCACTGAAAAACTTCAGCCCAAAGGGAGGGAAATCACAAGTGACAACTGGGAGCAAAAAAGGCCAGCCGAAATGAACAAGTTAGACAGAAGTGGGTACAGCACCCAAGTCCTATCCTCATTGCGTACAGGACCGGAATAATAACAGTATCGACGTAGTTACACCTCCACCTGACTGTACTTGTAAACGTAAAGGTAAAAACTTTCCTTTATTCTGCATAGCATGTTACAGATGTGAAATCATCGACCATGCACCCACAAAATCAACGTGAACTTACTCGTAATTGGCTCGTAGAACCCTACTGAACCAGAGTCGTACACTTTTCCAAGTTGGTTACTGACATTCAGTTGGTAATTATATTCAGAAGGCAGAAGGACTGCAAACGCATCCGATATGACCTGTTTCTGTGCATAATCCACTATCACGTGCTTTGATTGATCCCCAATCAGAAGTTGACCAGACAGACTTGAGCCACTTGCGAAACTGAAAATCAGTTGGTTTGCGCTTCCCACAGAGAAAATCGTTGTCGTCAATTGAACGCCTGATAGATGAAAACAAAAAACACTCACATAGACGCCCAACCGTTTTCTGTCATAGCTGTTAAATAATTTATTCGTGTTGATAATAAATTAGTAATTCGAAACAGTGTTTTCACGATAAAGTGTCACATGTATGCTTAAGCGTCAATTTGTTCATTTTTTCAACTGCATGTGCCAACTTATCGTGTGGGCGCCTGAGTGCAAACGTTTGGAGTGATTGATAATCATTCAGTTCAAGAGACGGATCAGTTACGTGACAACAGATAAGGATGCAGATCGTAGAGTAAGAAAGGATAAGACTTGTAGCAGTGTGCGGTTAAGGGTTCTAGAGAAAAAGATATATGAAAAGGAAATGTGCGTTGACCACTCACCGGAAAACGGAAAGTGTGAAATGGGGAGAAAAAATGAAAATACAAAATACAAGTATGATTTACATTCAACCTGCAACGTCAGTGGGATTGTGACAGCTGCGATCAATTGTAGATGTTCAATCTGTATGAATTCAGATTATGCAACAGTTTACCAAGGTAATAATAGACTCATTACCATCCGTTTTGAATATATAACGGTGGTTTTATACTTTGTACTGGAAGTGCTTCAGAGAACGCTATAGAGCGTTCGTACGCCTTCTGACAGATAACATAGAGTGTTTTAAACGGAGTTATTTGGTGACGGGGTGCGTTGAAGCGCTTTGCAGTTGTAATCTATTCTCTTCCACTTTTGGCATTCAGAAGACATTTGGGGAGATTTTCTGAAATCCGAGTGCTGTGTACCGTGAGAATGTGGCCAACGTATCGCAAAATGTATGTTGTTAATGATGCAAACCTTAAAATTTTTCTGAATGTTTTTATGGAAATCAACGTCTACTCTGTTTATCTCCAAGTGAATGCTACTTTTGCTCCAGCCCTGGGCCCTTAAAACGACCTATTGCAATAGATGCAACAGTCACCAAGAAATCAACTTGGTTTTAAACTTTGGCATCTATTTCTGCTCGCCAGACTATCAATTCAGCACGTCGAGTAATGTTACGATAAACAAACCGTTTTTCGCTTAGGCAGTAAATGCAGTTTTCAGGTCTTCGTCGTCAAGACGCTCCTCAGCCCACCATGACGTCTTCCAAAAGGTGGTCGTATTAAAATTCGTAAACACCACAGAAGGCCTACATTCTATTAGAGGAGCTTTTCTGAACGGCTACTTAGTCAAAGCAATAATACATGTGAAGTTCACATCCATCAAAAGGGCTAAGGTTCCAGTAGATCATCGTCATCTCTTGTTAATTTTAGTAAACAGCGGTAATGTCTTTTATATCTTCATTCTCCATCAGCTTTACACTCGACAATACTCACAGATGGTCCAACCAGTTATAAATTTGAAATTCTCCGGAGAGAGATCTACCCTACTATGCATTAGGGTACAGGAATTTTGAAATATGTTCAATCGCTTTACGATTACAAAACCAAGTTGTTGTGTGTAATTTACGTTACTTAAAACCAACTGTGACCTGTGCATACGCAGTCTGTATCTACTGGAAGGTTTTGATCATCTTTTGAGGGGTGTTACACTTTGCCGTGATATTTGGAATGAAAGCGTATATCCGGTTAAAGCTTGGTTAACTTCACCAGACATGATATATCCTAAGTGTTGCGGTGATATTCGTTTGTAGTTAAATGTGTAAGGCGTACACTGCCTGTGTTCACTACTCTGGCCAGCGGTTGCGAATCTTGGTGGTCACTTGCCTGTGATGTTCCTAAAGTATTTATTTGCGGTAATTAGCGGATCACTGCCCATGATCAATGACGAGAGTTATCGATACGCGTTAGGTATCTGTAGTTTCCCTTTACGCAGATTAAGTTCATTTCATTGATAAAGGTGACTCGCATATTCTACTCACATTTGCTCAACGTTTATTGTTTTAAACCTTGTGTTCACCGTTTCGCAGACAATTGGTTTTCTCTCTGGAGTGAGTTTACCTTTCCGCTCTTTTGATGTATATCAATGTTCATAAGCCAATAGTGCATAGCATATAACATGTGAGATAGCACTAAACTTGGTGATCTAATCCGTTGACCCGACTCATATTTACTTCGCTCTTATCATACATACTTAAAGTCCCACGGGTTCTGTTGTCAGTAATAAACTCGATATTCATGAGAATACTTACATTATGACACGAAATACAAAAATATCATCGTTTATTTAACAATCATCCAATCCTCACATTAGAGTCAACACACATGACATGAAAACTTCCGCCGTACGGCTTCATGTATCTGTGGTTAACTCTAATCAACTGACTGTAAAGAATATTTGTGGGCATTCTAGTTCCCCTTCAGAGTATCCTCGTGTCAACAGATGTTGACAGTGTTGGAAAAAGTAAGGAAGTTTCCAGTCGTTCTAGTATCAGGTTGTACTCGATGGAGATTCTGACACGTTCACTGTCTTAATTAGCAACTCACAGATGCCATCATCCAATGTATTCATAAATTTTGTTTCCATACCGTTGTAAACACTGTTTTATGTCATAATTTTGCCGCGGAAACTTTGCTTCTAAAGTATTGTACTGAAACCTTGATAATACCGTTCGCTAGTGGTGTGTACACCATTCCGTGTTCAGGGTCACCCTCGATCTCAGGAGAACTTCGGAGCAGATCAGTGGTTGTTCTGGAGTGTTGTTCGGCAAGCATTCTTCAAGATGCCGGTGTTTAACACTCGATATCTAATCACGCTGGCATGCAGTACATTGTTCACTATGGTTGTCAACACTACTTTAAACCTGTCTCCCGAAAACTTCACTTAGTAATCGTGTAGAATCTGATCAAAAGAGTTACTACATTCCTTGTTTTACTAGAACCACTGTGTACGCGTCACTCTATTGTTAATCCGTTCATCACTGTCTGTCAAAGTACACTTTGTTACTGTCTCCTCTGAACCATGGTCGAATCTAAGAGTGTTTACCTACCAAAAGTTTTCAAAATATTCCGTTTGTTATTTTTACCTAACTTTCTGATTTTGAACTATTCCTGGGTTGAAGTGTAACTGTATTGTGAATCCATTCTCATTCTCATTCTTTGAATAATACGCCGACGTCTGTTTATAATTCGTCCTTAAACACGTGGTCGACCTTGAAGTAGATGACTTGTCCTAGTTAACGGTTTTTCACGTTCAACTTCAAACCGAACTGGTACGCTGAGTGTTACGGATACCTCTACCTAAATGAAAAATTCTCTTGACCTTCCCAGTTCGTGTGTATTTTGTTCTGATCATTTGATTCCACTCTTAATTTCCATAGTGACCTTTCACGGTTATCACGGATCCCACATTGATCATTCCAATCCAAATCATGTTTGCCACACATGTCGTGGTAATCTTTCAACTATTCGCAATGTGTACTCTGTTTGCGTGCCGACCTAAGGATTCAAGGCAAGGATTCAATGCAAACGCCTACCGGCTTGATCTCATCCACTCTCTTTCAACCGTGTTGTTTTCTACCGATTGGCTCATACGTATTTATTCCGCATGCATGCAGATTCCAGATACTTTGGTTTATTGGCTTCGTATTTGTTTGTTAGCCTTAACCGAGTGATCTTATTCTGCTTGTAACCCACAACTTGCAGAGCCCAATTGGCGCCCGTTTGTTGTTTTACTCCCTGTAAACGTGAATAACTGAGGTTTGTTATAATATGTATTCCATTGGTTACGCTATCAGTAATACCGTAGTAACCTACCTAAATTGTTTTGAACTTTGGGATCGGATTTGTCTACACGTCAATCAACGTTCTACAGATAATATTACCATATTCATTGCATGTAGGCGTTTTCTGGCTTACACTGAGGTTCAGAGATGCTTGACCAAACTACGAATAGCGAAACATACTCACATGAAGATGAATAATGGAAAAACCGCTTCCTTGCATGAACTATAAGAAGTAACGCATGTATCTGTCACTAGCTGTGTTCTAACATGACCCAGATTATTCAAGTGTAGTATAGTATTGCAAGACTGGTATATAATCAACACTGTATGGCGATGAAAGTTTAGTCCACATGGGTAGTTGTGCTTCGTCATCTCACCAACAAAGCGTCTCCGTATGGTTGTTCGTCTGGGAAAGGTTAACAGCCCAATGGTAATTACTTGAGTTCTGGAACGGGTAGTATTTACTTCAGTCACTACTTCCTCTCTTTTGTTTTCAAACCAGACTTCATATAACTTGCTTGTCTGCTAGTTAACCATCAATGTCAATCCCTCATACTTCTGTGATTTTTGTTGCTGGAGGTGATGATGACGATGAACAGACTCATGAAGTATACCGAAATCACATTCCTGTTTCCGAAACATGTGCAGCAAACAGAAGTCTACTTTTCTGTTGTTCCGTGTAAACAACTTTACTTGAGTTGCTGTGTAAAAAAAGTATCCATCTCACCTGTGATTGGTTCTACAAAGTCGACCGTACCCGATCTATCAACAGAACCCAACGGATTATTTATCGTAAGCAAATAGGTCATTTGCGTTGCCGTCGGAACCGAAATCGCCTCGGACACAATCCGCTTCTGCTGTTCGTCCACTTGAACTGTTCGTGATAGACCGTTCAACGTCAGTTGGGCTGTAATGTTTGATCCTTGAGTAAAACTGAAGGCCACGTTACGCTGTGGACCGATTTCGTAGGCAGTTTGTTCAAGTTGTATACCTTCAATAACACGAAACCAAATCTTAACCAATTCAAAGTATTTGTGACACTAACTTTCAAGTCGTATCAAGTTAGGAATTTAAATTTATACACCTCGAAAGACGGAATTTCGGTCGTGAATATCGTCAAGTGTTAGACTGTAATAACAAATAAAATAGATTTCCCTTTATACATACTTTGTAATGGTTCAAGCAAAAATGCAGCAAAACGACTTCTACTATTGTTATTATGTCACACAGTCAGGATAACAGAAATGTTCGTTTTATCATGCACTCACTGAATGTGCTCTACAGAATAATTTTCCGGATTAGCTAAAGTTTTAACTGAAATTCTAACCAAAGAATTCTATTTTTGCGTTGTCAGCAGAAACTGCTTGAATTTTTCAAAATGTGATTCAACAAGTTTATTTAAGTTTTCAACTTAAAATAAACCATAATCAAATTGAACTCTGTTTGGAGTACCAGTAGTAAACAGTAGTTACTCATAACAACGATAAAACCTTATCAAGACCCATTTACCGGAATTGACAATTAACGGTTACTGTTTCATTTTGACTGAAATGTCTGATTTTCTTGCAAAAATACCTTAAATTTCTGTATTGTTTTAAGCAGCAGACCATGCGAATCACATATTCTTACGAGTCACCTCGATTGTAAAACGTCTCTCAAAACTTCTGTTTGCTTACCTGTGATTGGCTCGTTAAAGGTCACTTCGCCGGTCAGTTGATGATGTGTGGAAGAGACATTTACGTCCAAAACGTAAACCATTTTTGTTGGAGTGAGTACACTGAATGCCTCGGAAACAATGGTATTGGACACGTAGTTCACTGTAGTCTGTTTTATTTGACCGTTCAAATTTAGCTGGACTACTAGGCCAACACCTTGCACGAAAGTGAAAATCAGCGTTTGCGCGGAACCAACTGTTAAGGCCGAACTCGCAATCGCTAGTCCTGAGAAACGGCGGGACAAAAAAAACAGAGAATAAACGCCTTTTGACTGTGAACCTACAAATTTGTGAGGGAGTAGAAAGATAGAATAAACCTAACTGTAATGATTATTGTCAATGGCTTGGCAATAGACTGTTGAATGAAAATGGACATGTTGGTTTGTAGTGTTAGGTAACCACGTGTTGGACTTCTGTGTAAAGCACACTTTCTTTCCCTTTAACTCTCTGTACCACTACACACCCCGACAGGCTGAATGACCTTCAGCCCAGATAGAATGCTGCAACATGTTGTTCGTGACACTGATGGCGATGAAGATGATAATGCAAGTGTGGATCATAATTTTCGGTGTTTAGCAAACATCGTCTGCTTGAATAAGACGCAGAAAAGACAGAAACTGTGTGTTGTTCCCTCGAGTAAGATTAACAACGTATTAGTAACGAAAAGACATATCTCCTAGGTTTGGGATTTACGCAGCTCACTGAGAGGCATGAGTGAGACGCACAATTCGTTGCTGTGTCATGTACATGGTGCATAGATAGATCAACGTGTCAGGAACAAAATTTTCTTGAAATTTACATGCGGTTTTTTCATATGTATGCTATGTGTCTCTGATATGTAAATCGCGTATTTTGAGGTAGCCTTGAACAGACACTACATAAATTTCTGGGATACCACATTTTGAGAGACCTATATGTTGAGGGGATTTTTGTGATGATAGACGTATGAAGCCCCTTTTGTTATTTACAATGAGAAGTTGCAATGTTTTATAGAAAGGGCTATTCAAGAGACAGAGGAAAGCAAAAGTGTATTGGACTATTTCTTAAGAACTGCATTTACTATTCATCAGTACAGCCGTGATATCTACTCTGTTCGGGTCACAAATAGCCAAATCGGCAACAAACGCTTCACCGTTTTTGAATATAAAGATGTCTGGCTCAAGAAATCAGTTGGCTTTGAGGTTCTGGAATCATTGAAAACTCTACGTTTCTCGATTTACAGTTTGGTAACATCGCTACGATGCAGTGTCTTCTCCATTTGTCAGAGAGGGTGACAGTAAATGAGTAGAGTATGAAATCCGGATTTTCATAACCAATGATCCAAGAGTGCGGATGACACGAGGGTTGTTTATTTAGAAGACCAATATATGGGTCATGCGCTTCAGCACGATAACAAATAAATCCACTCTTTGGCAGACAACATTGATATCAGAACGTTACACTTGCAACAGCCACCAATGCCCAGTTCCTGTATGTACCGAGAACCATTTCGTGTTACGCTGCACTCCAGTGTTTCTTGTATTCTTCTCGCCGTTATTCCAGTGTCCAAATCCATGCCCCCGCCTCACTACTGTATTGTATTAATATGTGTAGTATAGCGCGATCGCTCGTCCTCATTAAGTTGGCGGCCATATAAATGACGAATTTTTGTGAGCAACACACCAGCTCTAAGTTGCACAGTTGTGATATATGGCAATGGAATATCTTACAGAGGTTCCGTGACCAGACGTGCGACGTGAACATCGTTGGAAACTTGAAAACATACACCAACGTGTGTGTTGTAATGAGCCTCACACCATGCTAAATTTACTGTTTTCTTCATCCCACTGATCTTTTTCTAAACCTTTCGGACTATAGGACATTAGTGTTTTGTTATTTCTCTTTCACAAACAAACTCTAACAATATAAAATTAAGTTGGACTTCACTCACATGTGATCGTTGTCTTCGCATTCAGATAGAATTACCAGCCGGCCTCTTTCGAAAAGAAACCACAGACTCGAGTTTCGCTTATGTTAGAGCTCGGAGATTTCAACCTGTCTTGGAAATCTTAATTGCGGGGTTGCTGATTGGAGTTGACAGGACACATGCTATGTCTGCTCTCAAGACGATCGAGCAGACTTGATCATTACTCGCAAACGAAAGTGGTCGAGCGTTCACAACTGACAATTCAGTTGTGTCTAGTGTGAGGTAAATGTTGCAGTGGTCAACATGGTTGCCTCATGAAAGCGTAGCCGGAGTTCAAATCCCGGTCGTAGCAAGGATATGCACTGCTGACGAGCTCTAATGAAAGCGAAACTCGAGTTTAGTGTTTTGTTTCGAAAGGCGCCGACTGGGAAATCTGAGTTTAGACAACATAACGTTACATGCCATGAGCAACACACATCAATCGTCCAAACAAAGCGCTTCGAATGACGGAGGTTTTCGTACTGCAGCGTTGACCGCTTCGATTCACTCCCATCCAGGACAGCAAGAAGGGGAAACTTGATAAGGTTTCAAGGTGGATGAATCAGAACAGAGCAAAGTGCGCTATAAGCGATATTTCATCCATAGGTCAGTTATTAGTCGAACATAACGATGTAAGAGACCAAGCTGGATGATTTCCAAGAATGGGATCGAGATGTAAACTATAATTGCAAACGTTATACAGGAGAACATACAACCAACGATGTCAGATTGGGGCAATCGAAACTGTGGGACATAACCTCAGTATGCGGTTTATCAACTTCTTACAAGTCAGTGACAACCATTAAACGGGAAGTAAATGAAACAGTAAATGATGATTCATTGTGCTATATGCATATGTTGCAGATCATCGACGATGCGAACAAAGAAGGGGTGAAATAGTTCACAAAATAACTCAGAATTCTGAAAAAGCTTGTTTTCTGTATGGATAGGATACTCTCTGCTTGTTTTGACGGAAGAAGGATAGTGACTCACAGGATCCACCCGGAATCTTTGATCTGTTAACTGACCTTCTAAGAAACGAAGGAAAACATGGCGTTTAAAGTCCACTGTAGGTAGGTGACAGTCAGGTTTACTTGGAACTATGAATTGGGTCAAGCCACTAGGAATATTTAATGCTTGTGTTTCATTTGAAAGAAAACAGTTAGATAAACCCAATGGTTTTTTCAGGGTAAAAACAGGGCTTAGTAAATAGATCTACAAATCTAATGGTTGCTTGACAGCCACATTCTCTGGAAGTCGTCGATCAATACTTCAGGTTACAGCCCTTTAAGTTAGATCCATTTTTCCAAGGGGCCCTGTGTATCCTACTGATCCGGTTGGGCAGGTGGTAGTCGCGTTGTCCATATTCCTTAAGTGTAAAATGAAGCTCATAGGAACCGTCTTTTACATTATTTGGTGAACAGATGTTTTAATCGTCGTTGCCTAAATGTCAGTCCAGAAAACGCGCCATCAAGTCTAATAAATTTCACATTTAACAGCCAGAATATCCCGTCGTTACTACCCGTTCATTTTAACTGAGCGTTTTCAAGAAGAATCTGGCTGAATTGTACGTTTTTTGCTTCCGGGAATATAGAAACTTGTAGTTAACCATTTAACCACAGCTACACGACCTAAAATCTTCTTGGCAGTGTACTTTAAATGGTCTAAATAGTGTTATACCAGTTGCAACTAAATGCAATAAGTTGAAAACAAGAGCAAAACAGCTTAGCTCAAGTATGAATGAAGTTATATGCTCACCAGCAATTCCTTCTGTCACCGTTTGGTTGGCAGTCTTTTCAATAGTTACTGAATAATCTGTGCATGATACACGAACCTCAAACAATCCACTGGCATTGAACATATGTGTTATCATTGTTTCTGAACCCGTGTGTACTAACTGACCGGCAATCCACCAGGAGCATGTAAACGCAGCGTTTGTAGAAATAATTAACGAAATATTGCTTGGTTGTCCAGCCAGAGATGGATTCACTGTTATGCTCGTAAAGTCAAATATTGTCACGATTGTTACATTGTCTGTATTGAGAAACGACGCAGTTCCATCGGTTACGTTGACATCAACACGGAAGTGACCAGGTGAGCTGAATACGTGAACAACTCTTTGAACAGATGTTGTGACAATTGCTGAGCCGTCTCCAAAATTCCATATGAATTGTGTTGCATTACCTGACAATGGTAAAACAAACATTTATGTCATCATTTATGGTTGTTTTAAAGATATGTTAAACAACTATACATCACGATGGACCTAATATATTCAACAAACAACGGTAACCTCATGAATGTATCTACAAAAATCTGTCCTCCTCAGACATTTTCTAGTCACTCGTGTACTGTACTAATCTGACGATAGTTTCCACTCCACCCGTCATAAACATGAGTTAGACCACTTACGTAGATTTATGGTTACTCGTTGCCTGCAACAAGTAGACTACTCCACAAGCTGCTCTAAACTGCTGCTAGTGATTCATCAGACAAAAGTGCGTCACGCTGAGTGTTAATTTACATACGATGAGCCTCATAAGCACAACGGTTAGAGTGCAGACTCCAATCCGCACAACGACATGCACTACTGTTGAGCTCTAATAAGTGTGAAGGTCGAGTACAGTGCTTTCCTTCGAATTGAACTAACGAAGAGTACATATGAATTGTGAAATTGCCTTCAAGTGTGAGTAGCTTTCGGTTAGAAATATGTGAATAATTCTCAACTTAGTGGAAATCTTCAGAGATAAAAGTTAACAGTTATTTTTACAAACGTTTCACTCATCTGTTTACTATATTCGCAATCGATAAGTTAGAGCAATATTTGCATATAAGCGATATAAGCACCATCTTACGGGTGACTTGATGCCAAAAACTAAACTTCTTTGCATATGAGTTGATGATTTTGCTGCGGGTTGCGTAAAGAAAAACAAGCTGGTTATATTGCCTAGTTATCAAAGAGTCTTCCCACTTCCGCCTAGCTGGTGCAAGTGTGCCGGAATAGTCATCGTGTTCACTCAGGAAACTGCAGCCAGGAGACGCCAGATCTTTGTCCTGTGCTGGATATCAAGAACATAATACAGAGCTCTTCGTTTCAGCGATGTCACAGTTCATGTTTTGGTGGGATTATAGCATGTGATGAGGCTTGGTCTGCTGATTAGATTGTAGTAAAACAAAAAGATTACATATCACTGTCACACTTACGTCCAGACGACACAATCCTACTACATGTACATGCGTCAGTGTTAGCCCCGGATTGATTTTCGATGCATGCGATGACTGTGTTAACAACAGTCACCAAGTACACTTCCCCGAATGGTTCAACTTGCGCTCTATCTAAGGATAGTTCTTCCGTTGCCCCTGAACATGAGCATGTCACTTTGTAGATGAAACTGCTCTTCCCTGTCACCCTTCATCTTCTTGTACAACTTTTGTACGACTATCCCGCGTGTATACGAAAAATCGGGATGGACTTCTCTGTCGTGCTGACTGGATTCATTGTCTCATTATTGATAATGAGCCCTGTTTGGTGCATCGCTCGGTCAGCTTGGAGCCTTTTCCATATAGTCCATGATCGTTAAAGTTTAATGAGGTAGCTGTGTCTGGTCCATGGTGTGTCTCGTAACCCTGACTGTAGTTACTAACACAAGCGTATTGACTGAGGTTAATTACCACTTACAAGCTGTGGTCGAACTGCATTACGGGAATCATTCTCCTATCATTTTTACCGATAATGGAAAATGCAAACCCCAAAATTAGTGGCGATACACCAATTTCCTATCATATTTGGTCTATTTTTAAGCTCAGAGAACACCGACGGCCTAGTACACAGTATCCAAACATGAATTCCCTGTGGGCAAAAACTCTAATTAGTTGTACGGAATCCCACACCGCAAAACTTAGCGACGATAAAAGTGGTTCTCACATGTGTAGCTGAAGTCTTAGAAAATGACCTCAGATACTGCGACCCTTCTAGCTGTCTACGGAAGCGCAAGGTTTGACCAACTCATACAGACTACGTGAAAGTATTCATCAATTGAGATGTACACTTTCGAAGCAGTTCATTGTAGCCGAAGAAACCGTCGGCAGTAATGGTTATTGCCGTTGGTGATTGTGTTACACGCTTGTCATCTCAGCAATCGGAATGATGCAGAAATTTCTCATTCCAAGTTATTTACTGGTCAGTTTTTAGCTAATTACACATTTATTATAATACACAATACTTCATTATGATTGTGAATGAATTACTGTTTATCAATGCCGAATATTGACAACGTGCTATGATCACAAAAATACGCCTGGAGGTTAATGTTTTTACATTTTTCAACAGAGATGCTTACGCAATACCTGTAAAAGATTTTAATTCCAGCATTGCCTGTTCACCCAAATTGAATGTTTTGTTGACTAGGCCATCAGCTTCGAAAACGTTAACGACAGTTGTGGTATACGTCAATGCAACAGTACTTAGGGAGTTGGCGTAAGCATCCAAAGTAACCGACACCGTCATATTGCCCACTTGCGCAGCTCGGTAATTTAACTCCGTTTGTTGGGGATATCGGATCCAGGCTCCAATCTGATTCAAAAACGTGTGTAAAAGATTAATGCAATTTAATCAGAAAAGTGATTGTGAACTCACTGGTAAATGAACGAGAAGCCTTTGGACGTTAGAAAATTGTTCACTGTCTTTAAACTTCTGGAAAGTGTGCAAATAAGGTCAAGGATGGAAAATCCGCTGATTTTAAATAGCTACAGAATTTTAATATACGATATCGTTATCTCCCAGATAACCTTTACTGCACCAATGTATCAGAGACACAACTGTCCGTGTCTGCTCTAAGCAGTTTGGCTTGACACTAAAATAAGTGAGTATGGATTCTGAGTAAAATGAACTGCTCAGTCTAGTCTACCGCAAACACAAGGTTGGTTGGCATTTGAACTCATATGGACTATAATTTAACTATAATTTGGGGACCCTACAGTCTTGCAAACATTTTTTAGTCAAAGACGGCCGGATGTTCGTGTTCACGTTCTTTCTATAGACCATATGGTGCTAGAAACGTGAAATCGTCCATTCTGTGAACCATATTAACCAGACTAAATAGTGTTTCCTGTCTGATCAAAAGCCCAAAATATCCATGAAAGGTACGTAGCTTTGGGTCCAGGAGAGTTCATTTGTACGTGGTCATCTGCTATCTAGGAATGTCTCCACAAATACTGATAATCAGACGGGAACTTGATCTATATGAACTGAACAACCCAAATTGCTGATCCACTGCTTCACATTTAAGCAGACCCTTTTAGGAATGCAGTTTTAGATTCAAGCTTAGCCGTGGTTAAAGTTCGTCAGTAATGCATTTCATTGGTTTTGCACTCTAGTCAACAGCCTGAGGATGAAACCACGATGATCACTACGCTACCTGCCTTGCAGCTGAATCGACTGAAACACCATACCTAATTATTAACCCATGTGTATTTGGGGGAAATGCTCCGGTAGCCCAATCGCCAATAAAAGAAATTAAAAGATCCTGATCGTTACTGTCCTTTCTCTCAATGCGACTAGGCACCCAGGTCAGTAATAACGGGCGGTTATGTCTGAGTGTTCAAACAGAGTAACTCAGTCGTGCTCAGTGCGAGGTCAACAGTGCACTGGTCAACAAGGTTGTCTTCTAAGAACGTGGACCATAAGTGAAAATCCCACCACGATAAGGATACGCACTGCTGGTAAGCACGAATAGGAGCAAACCTCGAGCCTAAAGCCTCTAATTTTAGTAGGAGGGCTGGTTAGAGGATAAGTGTAAACGTAAATTTTTTGACAAACTAAAAGTGTTGTCCAGTTTATGCCAGCACAATTGTCAGGGTGTAACAGCCGATCTTCTTGTCCGCTCGAAGCAGAAGTGATATCTGACTTGTACCGACCGTGAAGCTTCCTCGAAATTGCTGAAGTGAAGAGCACACTTTTATGTTGTACTGTGTTATATCGTTATATATCGGGATGCTTCACTAATGTAAAAACGTGCACACAAAAAAAATTGTATGTAACAACTTAGAACATTGACTGCGTAGGTCAATAGTAGCATATTCAATGCCATTTTGGGTAATTTCATTTTTCTCAAAATATTCATTGCCACAAAAAATATATCGCCGGTTTACCGTTCTTTTTACGAGTGGGATTTATTTCAACCGAATCAAGAGACTACTGCACTCACCCCAATCAAATTTAACAGTTCGTTGTTGACAAGAGATGCAACGGAGGTTGTGGTTGGGCGTTTTGGTATGATTGATCGGTCATGCCTAGTATGAGATTACCGGCATTATGTCTTACCCCACAAACACGACCGCCGGTAAAAAGCTTTCGATCCCGAGGAAGATGCGCATTACTGCTAGGCTGTAATAAAAACGAAACCCGAGTCTGGTGTGTCCGTGTGAAGTGGGTTGGCTGAAAGATTTATCCGAGTAAAAGGACTGTGATCATATATGGATGGTGTTCAATTTGAAATAAACTAAATCCTCGAAATTTAATTTAAATCTCTGTAATTGTATCGGCTAGAGAAAGAACTACCGGAAGCAGCTGTTCGTTACACTCTTACTTCCGTTTCAATGAAAGCTTTCCGACAACTATTGAAATGGTAATATTCCGTTAAGTAACCACTTGGGGATGTGCTTCACTATCCGCTGTCGCAAACTCCCGTCCGTTCTACCAACGTTCTTGACAGAACAAATACTGGCAACTCAGCGGCCAACTCGGAATCCAGCGTCTTCGATGGCTAAACACATCTCGAATACAGCTCACTTGATTGATCTACTAACATTGACCACTGTGTTGTTACATAATCGAAAATCTAAATTTTTGACTTTCACGGAAACCAAGATAATACAGTATGATCGACAACTTCTGTCCGTGAAAAAGTGTTGACGCTATCAGCATCGTTGCCTTGGCATTGACCTTGATTTGTTAGTGTGCGTCGTGTTTAATTGCTGTTCTTGTTGCCGTGTGCCTTCTTATGTATGATCATTGGTTTTACGTCTGCGACCGAAGAGACTAAATGAAATGTTAACATCTCACAACATTTGTCCTTTTGCCATGTTGATGATTTGGATCAAAGAAACACAATGTCCCAAACGACAATTATTGGTTATTATCGTTAAAGTTTCAAGAGGAAAAGTCGTGTAAGCCATACGAAGCATGTGTGAAGATATAAAGTGTCTAAGTACTATTGATTCATCAAAATCCAGTTAGTAAAATGCAGATTTCTAAGTTCCGTGCTACTAGTCAGCGTTGTAAAAGTCTTGAAAGATGAAAATTTTTGTGTGGAGCAAATATCAAGATGTGTCCGGTTACCTGTACAGCCTAAGTCTGGTAAATCGATCCACACAATACATATGGAAACCAATCAGTCCGCGTGAGTTTTAGTTTATGCGGACTGGGCCTCGGTTGACGCATCTGTTTACGTTAACCAATTATATTCGTAATTATCTACTTACGGCCTAGATGCTAGCAAATGATTTCCACAATCAGCCTGTTTTTCCACTACAGATTCTGCTTACTGTATATGGTCGGTAGGTTTGGTATCTTCCTGTTGGCCATCAGTGGAATCCAGGTACCTCATTTCATGTTTCTTCACTCATCCGTATACACATACCTTTTGAGTTACTGTGGGGGACATTCAGACGATTGTATCTTGCCTCTTACTGCTGAATGGTTAGCGCGAATATTGTTTATCAGTGCAAATCGTAAGTAGATCGGTTTAAGCTGAACTCCAATCGATTCCTGGAGAATTTCACCGTACTCAGGAAACACGTAACCTGCGTAGTGCATAGTATCGCACATTCTTGACCCGTTATGTCCAACCTTTCATTCTGTATAATCACATTCTTTCACTTATCTATTTGACCTTTCTGTCTTTAGTAATGAAAGTCTTTGCTCACGATTTAAGCGTACTAACTATGCAGCAGTCTTATTCATCCGTGTTATGATTGGCTAGTGGTAACCACTTAAATGGTTTGCTTCAGCCGTCCAATTCATTGGCTTTTATTTTGGTCTTAGGCCAGGACTGTATGCCCCTCAGTAGCAAACGTTAATTTGTCTGTTATACTGTCTCTCCCATGTTTGATTTCAGTTGTTTCAACGGTTTTCACAGGGGTTAGAGGTTATATACCCGAATCACCCAGATCTAGTCAGTTTGTCTGTTTCAATATCTACCGGTTTTCCGTTGACCAGAAAGACAGCCATTGGAAACAAAATGAAACACCGCTGTTGGAGAGAGGGTGAAGAAAGTAGCAAGAACAGAGGAAAATACTAGTAGAACATTGTCTCGAGTAATTGTTTATCTAATAACACTTTGAAGCGGTCCCTAGAAGCGCAGCTAACAACTTCTAGTGGAGGGTCGTTCTAGTGGTTGGTAAGCTTGTAAGAAGGAACTGTTGCTTAAGAAAGGTCTGAGGTCGAAGTTTGCGGAACTTCTTATCATGATCCCTTCGACTATTGTCAGCTGTTAGGGCGAAGAATTGCTGCAAAAGTCACCGCGGAGTCTTCGAAACTCAAGAATTTCAAGACGAGAATCTTAGGGGAATTGCCGCAAACCAGTGGCTATTTTCGTGGCCACTCGTAGGGCACGCTCAATGGCGAGTATACCTTTTTTCAAGCCGGTGTATACGATCTGATTAACATACTCAAGTAGTGGTCTTACATAGACCTCGTAAAACGTTTAAACGCCATGTCCGTGTACGCGAAAAAAAGTTTCTTTT
>LUCH01003567.1:32587-43587 GCA_013368495.1 Paragonimus heterotremus | reverse complement strand
GTGAACAACACTGTCACCACGTAGGAGAGGTTCGCGGCATTCCTCTCACCCACCCCTATCCCAGACAGTCTACACGCATGCAGATTAAAACGCATACAGACCTACACACATACACATACACATGCACGCACACACACACACAAGCACACATCAACTCTCTATGCCTATTCGCACTTAGGATCGTCACGTGGTGACCTCTGGTGAACCGTGAACTTACTGGTAGCCTGTCTACACCCCGCAGGTGAAACACACAAACGTGTGCCAGTTGATGATTGCCTAATTGGAAGCTTGAACATTGTACATTTTCTGATTTCAGTCGCTTGATAAATGCTCTCCGAGAGGGTAGGAACGTTGTGAAACCGATAACTCTTGGTTTTTATTTTTCAAACTACTTACAAGAACTCAGTAACTACACCATACGAAGCGTCTAACCCACAGCCGGAAATGTTTTCTTGAGTATTTTGGGCTATTATTGTGAATTGGTCGATAGCCTTTACACTTATTCCCGAAGTTATCAACCACAGGTAACGAACTGTCTACTCCGTCGTCAATTAAGACGATCCAAGAGCCAACTGTGAGTCTGTGACTGTAGGATGGACTGTTGATCGGACCTATGAAGTAAAAAATCTGTCTGACTACATGTTTGTCTTAGGTTCCAGTAGATGAACGCCATCCATAGCTTGTCGCGGCTTTCGAAATTCGGACGGGCATTTATGCCAACTCCTTTCGAAAAAAATTTCAAGCCCACAACTTCACTATCTCCAGGGATCATCATTGAAGTATGACCCTGCCGCGGTAAGGGGTTGAACTCCGACAGCAGTTCTCATGGAGTAGTCACATTGATCAATTCAATATTTTTCTCACTTTAAGCACAATCAAATTTTGACATTCAGGCCTTCATCCATATTCAGTCGGTATGACCGGCGAACCCGTAAACGAAGATAGTCACTGTCTGTTAAATCTAGCCCGCAATTCCACGGTAAGGACTTTCTAGACAATCCAAAAAATCGGATCTCTTTCTGGATGCTGCAAAATGTTTGAGGAAAGCTTAGGCCAAACATATGTGTATTTGGTGTTTTACTATGTTAGACGAATAACGTAACGATCAATATTCTAGACCCACGAGAAGTTGCAAAAAAATTCATATCCCAGCCGTGACAAGGATGTGATGAGCTCTAATAAAGGTGGGACCCGTGTCAAGTGCTGATTTAAAACCCATCTGCATGGTGAGGAAAAAATGAGATGTAAGTGACGTCGAATTCGCATCAACCAAAGTCCTGGCCAACGATCGCGAACATTCCTGATGTTGATGTCAAATCATCGCAATACATCACAACATTTACAAACAAAACATCGGAGTATAGTACGATCAAAAAGCCGCAGCTCTTGAAGGACAGACGGGCAACAGGGTCCAGTTACAAGTCAGTTAAAGAAACGGTGTCAAGTCTTAGGGCAACAAGTATGATGTTTTTTGGACTCACAGATATAATAGCCTCATGAAACTGGGAGCAAATTTGATATGGTTTAAATAAACAAAATACGCAGAAAATTAATATTTATTCACTGATTTTAATTTTTGATGTCTGCGAGTGGTTGAATTAATCTTGCTGTGTGTCTTCATACCATAGTCACATTCATGTGTCGAGTAAATAAAAATACACTTTCACCTCTGAAATAAGTTTATCGGTGCAGCTTTCTCATACCTACAAACCTCCTCTTACTTCCTAGAGTGTGAGCAAAAGTAGAAACAGGTGCCACACTTTTTGGTGAATTTTGATGATACAGTTTACACCTAGTCTCACATATTTTCTTCATTTACTCTGAATTTCCCACTGAATCTTCGTGACTTGTTTTCGATCAACCGGATCTGTAATTTCTGATATTTCAAACTGAACATTACCTATACTTAATCGCAGCCTTCGTATTCAGTTACGCCTTTCATCTCAATGGTTCAATGGAGATAGTAATTTCAACCTAACTGAGAAGTCCTGATCACGGGGTTATCGACTGGTTTGAACAGAGTGGTTCTGTTTATTCTCCTTTGGAAATGATCGGGCAAGCTGGACACTATTCATACAAAATTGTGGTTGGGCCTCTGAGTATGATCATCTGGTTTTGTCTGTTGTGAGGTTATTCGCGATATGGTTGACACGTTGGTCTCACAAATGTGACGACCAGAGTGCAAATTCCGGGTAGGACGTGGACACTAAAATGAGGGCGAAACTGGAATCTGGTACTTTCTTTCGAAGTGAACTGGCCGGAAAGCATACTTGAGTGCTAAGGCCGCGAAAAATTGGCAGTGATGCTCATTTTGAGACAATCTCAGTTCCAGAACTTCTATGAAAAATTTCCGATGTGTCCTAGCACAGCGATTTTGAACTTGCAAAGTTATGCTTCACACTGTTCCACACTGGGTACAACGGGGATAGTACCTAATGTACTTTACAAATAAAGAAGTTTTGACATTACGGTAACGTCTTTGAAAATGTCAGCCATTTTCACTCGATGTGCAACCACACTGCTATTTTGAAGAAGAAAGTTTTAAATGCTATTTGTGGCTGGCATTGAGTAGTCTCTTAATATTCGGTGGTTAATGCCCTGACTCAGAATCGCTGGATCACGTTACTCACTGGATTACACAGTAACTGGCACACTTAAGGAATATCTTTACGTTGTGTGGTGGGACAGTGGTCTGCTTGTTTGCGCGCTACAGACAACGTAGAATCACTCATGCATGTCTTGTTTTCTATTCACAATGGTTTGTAGGGCATTGAGTATATTACACCAGCATCTTAGACTACGATATTTCAGTTACTGTTATTGTGTTCGTACGCATACGCACTGATGAAGAACTATGTGTGGCTTAGATTCATACGCAAAGTGATAAGCCTTTGTTGTTCTCAACAACTACCCACCCACTTCGCTAAGCGCTCTACTTGGTAACTTCTACGAGAAGAGTGTGCCTAACTGCCAGAGTTGTGTGGTTTCTGGATTAGAGCGTTTCGGCACTTCTTTACATGTTAGTGTCCTCCACGATCACATAACATCTGGAGTCCAATATTGACTAACTAACGGCACACACATGTGTCAAGCATGAGCACGCGAATAATCCATTTCGGGTTTGGAATGTTATTCAAGTTAGCTATTAACGGGCTGAGCCTATACAGTCGGTGGTCACAACACGGTAGCGAATGAAGCAGACTGTGATGGGCTGGTCTATCTGATTTATTTAGTGTCACTAACGCTTTGGGGTTGATTTTAGTAGCGTTGGACGTAATTGATAAATTAGACGTAGCTGAATAATGCTCTACATATACCATTCAAACTCAAAAATACGTAGACAGCGTTCGGCCTATCGATAACGGAAGGCGTTATTTTAGAACTTCCATCAAAGGATTTACATAATCATTGTGAGTAGCAGTTATATTATGGCGGCTGAGTTGATACGAATGAGAAGTTTGTCGCGCCTTACATGAAGCAGATAAGATTTTGTGAGTAGGATTCCTTTTATTGCCTGCTAGTAGATGTCTCCACTCCACTAAACGTTTCGACCTCCTAGTTTCACTCGGTTGCGACACAGTAATTTGATGGTCATTTGAGTTTGAAATGTCTGAAGCTGGGACATAATGCCATCGCATGTCAACAGAGCTAAAGGGTGCAGGTCGAACGCTGTAGTCCGAGGCCAGGTTGTTTTTAGAATCGCGAGCGACAGTCAAAACGTAACCTACCAAACACGAGGTTTAAAACCGTCTTTCTTGCACGGTAAACCGGTTTCACGAGAGTTTGCCATGAGTGAAGGCATGCGAAATATCGTTTTTACTGGTAAACACTGCGTTTGGTATTTTTCCTCTGGAATTGCCAAACGTAACATTAGCAACCTACTATTGATTGAATGCGTTTACTTATATGTTGTCCCCGTACTCAGCTAAATCTCCGTTGATACTTGCATGTTACCTTAATCAGGAAGGTAGAAAAGAACAGATTTCACCACTAGAATAACTGTGCACTTTTTTAGACAACTTCCTCTGGAAACAGATTTTGGTATGAACAGAAGAACAGTGAAAAGTCAAATGAAGCTTCCGAAGCTAAATTTCGTTCATTCTACGCACGTGTGAACATGCCTGTTAGAAGCCAATAATAATAATAGTTTAAGAAGAAAGACAAAACAGATAAACGGATTACGAAATCGAACCCGCAAATTCGCAGGTAAGACTATTAACTAAACCACTACAGAACAGAAACACACACAGGTAGCTGTCGCTTCTAGCGTCCAACGTCCCACTATGATGACCATGCGTTTTCAGTCATTTCAGAAGCTTATACAGAAACCATTGCAAACTTCGACTCGGTATTCAGTGTGTATGTGTTTTTAGCCCAGAAAAAAATGTCCGAATTTTCCAGTGAGGTTTCCAGTCATCATGAAATATACTATTCACTGAGAGCAAAATGTTTTCAGTTCGTCCTTCCATATGTTTATATAAATACTAGGATGCGACGGAGGCTAGTAACGTTTGAACTTGTTGTGTTAATACGTCTTGTAGTTCAGGTTCATAGGTTCACGTTGCGTAGCTTCATAGAAAGATGTAGGCCATATCTTGCAGCTTAAACCACCGGAGTCTTCTACATATTCGAAAAGGTAAGATTCCGGCTACGATCAGCATTACATGTTCAGGCTTGATACGGGGTAGAAAACTCTTAGTTACGGCAGTTGAATTAGAAAAAAGGAAACTTAGTGAGTTCGAGAGAAATAGATTCGGAATCAACTGATTTGATTTCTACTTAGAAAATCTCCAAGTTTTTTATGCACTCCCCTCTAGCAAACAACAACCTAATTGAGGATCTTGCCATGGTATTGGATGAAGGTTACTGAAAGTTGGAAAATAGGAGATAGCTTCTATCTCAGATAATTTTGCCAACAAACTACTTGCGAGCCTTACGACAAAATTCTACGGTAACATTAATAGGATATGTTGGTGCAGTGGCGCTGCGTTTGACTGGAAATTATATGCATTTGTTCAAGTCATTGAGACCTTATTTCAAAAGACCGGTCAAAACTACATGATACCAAATCTGGGTGCGCAGCCATTCCTGGATTCTTGAACGGAAAAGCTTTTAAATCGGCTGTATAAGTAACGATTCTCCAACCGTATGACGCATTATTCATTTGACAGAATTAGTATATATTATGGTTCCAATCAACTGTCAAGTAGTTGAGTAAATAACTGTCGAGCAGTGCATATACACTATAAAGACACAACATCGTATGTTACTCCGTAGGTTGTTGAGGACGATTGTCATTATCAGATAAAACCGAAATATCTGCACATGTTGCGGCAGTAATCGACCGGTACATTCATCTACTTCACTCATATAAAATAATTTTCATCAAACAAAAACGTAATATGTAATGCCAACATACTTTATCATGTATTTGTAGACGTATGACGAAAACTGGGCTTTTGACCTACCCGGAACTCGACTGGTTCCTAGCTGACCCGCGAATGTCCCAGTTGTGATTCGAAGATGACTGCCGGCATTCATCGTCAAATTGCATACGATTGTCGAGCCCAGCGTGGTGCGATTTGGGCAAGCGAACGTAAGGTTTGCCAGAATCAAGGGTTCAACAAATGTTAGCGCTGTGCCACCCACTCCAACCTGTATGGATGAAACGAGGTTATGTGAAGCAAATTGAGTCCACTGTAAAAACAGCGAATCTTAACTGATTACATTGTCTAGTGGCTACTAAAGTAGTGGAATGTAGTGAAATTAAATGAACTGCAAGATACGTTTACAAAAGGCGCGATTTCTTTAATCGCTCTCTTATTTCAGGTTTAGTCAAGTCAAGGTAGTAATACCATGTGTTGTTCAACAACATTGGAAATTGTGAACTGGAACTCTGGCTGGTTTAAACAACCTTGCCTATTCTGTGGTAAAACAACCGTTTCCAACGAGTATTCTTTTCACAGTGTACCTCATCTTGACGTAAATATAACCGCCTGGAAAACAGGCAACTGCCTGCATGCTTTTTATGGTGAGACTAAGCAAGGATGCCACGTTCCAAGTTGGTGTAACAAAGGTGAGGGTCAACTAACCACAGTCATGAGTCACGTTGTTAACTGGCTGTCCACTGTCCCGAAGAGGTAAATAACGCTGGATCAAAAGAGTCAGGACATACATGAAAATGAGCAAATATCGTCAGTAATAAACTTTTACTAATGAGTAGTTTGGCAGATTAATGATTTAAGATGAGACCCAACTGTGAAAAGTCAGGGCTTCGGCTGGATTCGAACCAGCGACAGAAACACCATGCCTGTACGCGGCAAGCGCTCTACCACTTGAGCTACGAAGCCACGCCAGGAGCTCGGAAATTTCACATTTGGACTCGGTTACCCACCCGTCCCACTGTCTCATATGGAATCCACCAAATGATCCAGGGGATCAACTGCCCCGGCAGGGTTTCTCGAACAGTTCACGCTGGAATCCACCAACGCCACTGTTCAGCGTAGAAATTGTATTACTAATGAGTAGTTTGACAGATTAGTGATTTAAGATGAGACCTAACTGTGAAAAGTCAGGGCTTCGGCTGGATTCGAACCAGCGACAGAAACACCATGCCTCTACGCGGCATTTGGAAATAACATTTAACAACCGACACCACAAAAAGACGAAAAAACAAGATATTAACATCAGATGTAAACACCTTGTACAGCCCAGGACTCCCTGTTTGGTGGACAATTCTACACCCTCCCACTTCGCTGAAATGTCCACTACGGAGAGGAATTACTGCATATAAAAGAGCTCTTCCAGTGTTGTACCTTTATTGTGCTGTACAGATCTAGTCACTTGACAGTTCTAGGCTAAGGAGGTTAAGACCAACTTGAAGGTAGCTTTGTTGAAATGTATACACTGATAGATTAGAACCGCTTCGGGTAGTTGTGACTGACTGTTGGAAATGAACTTCCATGACCTCCTACTAAATCTCCATCACAACGTCTAGCTTATGACTTCGTTTAGTGGCTACACTACAGAGTTACCCAATGTTCTCCAATGTACCAACTGATTTCAAACCAACTTTACCGGATTCACTGAGATGGCAATTTAGAACATCCAAAAAAACCACGTATGATTGATGGCTGATAACAACATATCATCAGCGTAAAACTATCGGGAGTATTCCTTAATGAACAAACCGTTTCATTGATCGCGTTCCTAATCGTCATTTCAAAGAGTTCCGTCGCCGCCCGAGAATAAAGCATGTTCACGATTAAGCTGCGGTTTGGTGACACTTCGCTGTAATTGAAGACGTCATTGAAATTGAGTAGCAGTGTCGAATCACTTGAGATCGTAGATTGGACATCAATGAGAGCTTGTGCCGGTTCCCCTTTCAAGAACACTGTTTTCGACAAAGTGATCTTGCAAAACGGACAATCATAGAGAGATTAGTCAATTGACAGGTTGTTTATGACAAATTATATCTGGGAAAATGCTAACGGTGTGAATATTTTGTGCCAGGATGCACGCACAAAAGATGTTGAAAATGACGATCTTAAGAAACACGGGACGGACCAGAGACTAACACATAGCACCAAAATATTGCAACCGTGACAAAAAGAAATTGCGAAGTATGTACTACTCACGAGTAGTGTTCCATGTCCTTTAACGTTGCATGTCTGGGAAAGCAGCCAGTGTTAAAAATCCACATGAGTGTTACATTAATCTATGTGTGTACAATATTCTCCTTCAATGGAACTACCGAATGGACTGGCCGGAAGTGGTTTCTTCTAGGTTATGATCTCGAATGAATTGAAACGATCCGATGCAAGCTTCGCCGGTACAGCATAAGCCAGTGAGCAATAGAATGTACTATTTTGAATATCTTGCAGTTGCTGCTGCAATGTACGCACCATTTCAAAAGATTTATATATTTGTAGATGGCAACTAAGTGTAATTTTCTCCCCTATTTCATTGCCTCGTTGGCTAGCAATAGCAATTTCATTTATCCAACCCTCCTCGCCTGGATTCGAATATTTGCACAGATCCGTCTCAGCGCAGATGAGTACATTGTCTGAAAGTTGACGAGATTTTTTTGCGTGTCTTAAAAACAATGCTTACCTAATTAAACATACAGGCGTAGGGTTTAGCATAGTTCACGCAGCGCTGGATATCCAAACTGTTCTGTCACGATCCACGATTGTTTTTCACTCGACCATCCAAACGCCAAAATTCCAAATCATTTGAAACTTGAAGTAATGAACTATTCACTGATATTCTGTCAAAGTGTTACTAGCAACTGAACCTCATCCGGAATGTGAATATAGTGAAACGTTAGTTATGTATTCAAATGTGAATTAACTCCTTTGATATTTTAATGAATTTTGAAACACCGTCAATTAGCTTTGTAAGGTGGTGCAATCGCTGTCGATGATAGAACAGTTTAACGGTCTCTACTCTTCCCGCTTCTAACACTTGTAGCTTCGAATTCTCGTAGGATGGTAAAAAGAGCATGGTGATTGATCAGCGCAGTTTTCTAAAATTAACATACGTTCGTGTAATATTAAAAGCATCCAACTGTTCAGATAACTTCCGCATCATCCGTACCTTCTAGTTATGTTCACAGATACTACCAGCACCTTCGTTCTTTATTACTTTGACGCCCCTCCGATTTTGGTTTTGTACCAACAGTAGAGACATCTCTTTCACTTCAGTGCAAGCCAATAAATGTGGTCATCTGTTAATTTCAAATGTAGTTTTGTTACACATTTTCCTTTTAAATACAGGGAGTTCTTCTTGGAAGAACTGGATAGAATAAAATAGTTCAAAATCTTGCATTCCATCCAGAAAGATTAACTCACTCGAGACCCAGACTCATTTTGAACAATTCTTTAAACAATTTTTTTAAACAGCAATCTACATCAGGTGAGAACAGGAGTAGGCTAAAAGCGAAGCTTGTTGATTTGGAACACCAATTTCAAACTATCTCGTCTGTAAAAGTGCCTTCCCAAAAATCAACATATCACCGCCCTTAGACCACCTGGATGTAACCGAGAATTGATCATGCTGCAACTAGGTGAAGAATGAGGAACAGTTTTGATGGACAGAGTTGACTACATCAGTAAGATGCAGCCCATTCTGAATGATTCGCTGAGATTAAAAAAGGAAGAAAAGTCAGACAACCTGGTAGAAGAGTGGTTGAGCGTTCATATATGATAATACGGTCGTGCCTAACGTGAGGTCAATGGCGCAGTGGTAAACACGGTTGCCTCATGAACAGCATGTCCGTGGTTCAAGTCCCGGCAATGGCGACGATATGCACTACTGACGAGCTCTAATGAGAGCAAAACTCGAGTCTAGTGCTTCTTTTCGAAATGGGCCGACTGGAAAGTCTATGGGGATGCGACAGCTGTGATCAATTGTGAGTGCTGTTCAACTTTAAACCTGATAGAAGTCGAACAGATTATCAACATAAAACTGCAAGCATTACTTGAAGGTAACTTCATCAATGAAACAACATTTAAATCTCTAAACCCAGGTTCCACAGCTATATGGACTCTCGAAAATTCACAAACCTGGATTTCCACTGAGGCCAATTGTATCTATGTCGAACCTGTCACAACACAAAGTAGCTAAATGGCCCGCGAAAATTCTGAAACCCATTCGAGACCGAATTACTCAGTCTTGTCTGAAAGATAGTTTTGAAGTTGCTGGCTTATTCGAGACAATGAATATTCAGGACGAATATTTGTGTTTATTTGATGTACAGTCGTTGTTTACGAGCGTTTCTCTGGAGGAATGTATCGAATTCCTACTTTCTTATATGAGTGCGCACCATCTAGAAGTTGGAGTAAACGAAAACGAATTATGATAACTACTGCTGCTCTGTACCAAAAACGTCAGCTTCGTTTTTTCAAGATTAGGTCTACAGACAAACTGATGGGGTAGCAATGGGTAGCCCGTTTGGCTTCATTCCGACAGAAAGTTTTGTAACAAAGCTTGAGCACCACTTAACAGAACACTTATCTTCAGTACAGCTGTACAGTTAGTACGTCGATGATGTTTTTTTCACGCAGACAATCAACTGCAAGCACAGAGCTTAATTGATCAGATGAAATATTTGCACTCAAACATGCATTTCAGTATGGAAGACGAGAACCAAAACAGTGCCATTTCTGGATATATGCAACAGAAAAAATCCAGATGGATCGATTCAACGAAGCATCCATCGCAGAAATACTTGGGCAGATCACCACCTGCATTTTGAAAACTGTGCTCCTCGATCCTACAGAAGAAGTTTGATGCGTACGTTTTTTGACCGGCCAAGACGTAGTTGCACTAGAAATACTGTTCGCGAGAAGGTTTCCTAAACCGTTAACCTAAGCCATTTACTTCCAAATTTAAACAACACCTTGACTTATGAATTCGACCAGACACAGCGTCCGAAAAGCCGGTATTTCCAAGTCTTCCATTTAAAGGCAATGATGTATGCTATCTTATTCACCGCCGCCGGATTAGTTCTACCGCGAGAACATACAATGTGATTGTGTACAGAACATTCCGGATTCTAAAGCCCTATGTGAAGCAACCGGTACACGAATCAGCCAAATTCAACGATATCTATTAATCTCGATGTAGGTGCGTAATATCCTACATAAGGAAGACTGAGCGCGAGTTGCTAACCGGGGTCATGAAGCACATTCTGAAGTGGGTCAAGAAACAGGTCATGCAAACACATGACGTCACAACCGGACATAGAAACAAGGAACCTGCATCACCAATTGCACGTCATATTCTAATGACGCAATGCCAATGCGATCCTAGTCGGTGTGTTACGTTACTGGTTGGCGGCATCCGAGACGGATTAGCCTGTCACAGTGACCAAAGCCAAAGGACGCCTGCGCTTTAAATCATCACCCCGAATGGCTTGTGCTGCACCACTTGCGGTTCTACTCACACACAACGTATCCGGTGTAAACCCGAAGAAATAAGACCAGTAGGTGTGTGAG
>LUCH01003567.1:5425-28742 GCA_013368495.1 Paragonimus heterotremus | reverse complement strand
CAAAGCCTGTACCGCAAGGCAGCGGGTGACATACACGCAGCAGCATCAAACGTCCAAAACAGGCTTGACAGTCACAACCCAAGACATTCGGTACATTTACAGAGACAATACTGCACAGACAAACCAATCACATATAGAGAATCAGGTCAGGCAAAAAAGAAAATAACAAACCGAATCGAAACGCAACAGACTGACACCATACACAACGAACACTTCACAACGGACGCATCTGCTTTTTGTCTGGCTGCTCCCCTTTGGCCAATCTGACAGGGTTGAACCTATACACGGTATCACTGTCCAACATACGGACTGAACCTGATTGTTCGGGGAAGGTCGCGTGGTTCATTTGGTTTGTGTTAATATTGTAAACTTCGTGGCGGGCGCACGGAAGTGAATTTGGGAACCGCCACATGCAGTTAAACTGGATCGGATCAGCCGAGGCGAATTTAATCAGAATAACACACTAATAAATAGTACAGTCAGAATAGGTTACGGAGTAGACATTACCATCTCCAATGGGGTCTAGCCGTGACTATTCTGTAGTCCTGTCTGAGAGTTACCTTCGCAAAAGTTGTTTCCTGTTATGATTGTGGAAATCATACTGACTGACGCTTGTTATCGATCGATGAATTCGAGACAAATCATGCCGTTGTTCTGCTAAAGCATTCAACTTATCGTTAAGTGTCACCAGAAAACAGAGTGATTCAGAAGCGTCACATGCGTAGTGTTTGATAAAGAATTGTTATTCAGGATTATTTTGCAGTAAGGTAAGTCACTGGATTAAGTTTAGCTTATTGTCGACGCGATGCTTCATTTGGGATGAAGATGTCACTCTGCTATCCATCTTAGTGGATCCAGCACAGCATCTGCTTAATAAAATCGGAATGGATTATTTCTGGCTGTTTTGTACGAAGAGTGGTTGGGTCACAAAGAGAAAATGGGGATGGCTGCTTCACATATTTGCTATATTCGGGAGTACAAACCTAAGTAATCTATTCGCCGAGTACTAATTCAGTTATCATAGCTGCCACTGACAGAGCTTAGAGATCGAGTTCTCAACTTAGGTAACAAGTTTATCGATGGTAAACTCTTACAAAAAGGAATTTCAGCCCACTGTATCTCAGTCAACCGCTTCAATCTGTCGCACATATTTCGGTGTAATCTGGGAAAGGCAAAGAATTGTCGACGAAACACTTCCAACTTTATTTGTAAAAGTAGTGCACATCTTCAACTACTTGCGATTAGTTTCTGTTAACGCAAATGATCCTAACATTATCGCTTTAACCCGAGTGACTTGATTCTTCTTAAGATAAATATTCGGTCAGCTTCAGAATCAAAATTAATGGGCAGACATACTCAAGGCTGGAAAGCAACAGACTATCTGGTAATTGATTGTAAAAGGTGGTCCAAAGCGTATGTGCCATCACCATAAGTCTGTCAAGGTTGGTGGATTTTTCTTCATAATTTCTGGAATAGTGACGTGGTTTTTGCTACGTCAGAAGGGACAATTCCCGGGTGTAGTTAAAGGATAAGATGGCTATTAACAGACTCGTGCGTGCCCTCGAGCTTCGTGCGAAGAAAAGCTTAGTAAACAGAAGTGAGGGACGCTTTCAAGTAATTTGAGGGGACATGTCTGTTAGACCCGGTGGTTTTTTCGTGTTCCAATGTATGTGACTGTGGATTTTGAGATTTGAGGTTTGTAGACAAGTGGAGAGAGCCAGAGTTGCGCGGCACTACTAGCACGCTACCAGATGTGGACGGAGGTTGACAGCACTGTAACATCATTGGTCAGTGGACTGATAAAATTATTTGTTATCGTGCTCTTACCCAAAAACATGACTAACAGTCATTATGCCCAAACCACTGTAAACTTTTAGTACATTAAATTGTTCTACGGATATGTAGTTTAGGAGATCTGATAATTCAAATAAGGGAAGTTCGGACTACGGATGAATTCGAACCACGGACAAAAACAGCATTCCCAAATGTGGGAAGTGTTCTACCAACTGAGGTACGAAGCTAGGCTGGTGGAAAAAAGTCCACATTTGGACTCAGTTACCAACCCAACTTGCTGTCTCACACAGGCATAGTTTATCGAAGCATCTGGTTGATTGCACATGAGACAATACGTTGGGTAAGCAACTCAATTCACATGTGAAATTTCCTATCTGCAGACAGGGTATCGGAGCTCAGCTGGTAGAATACTTCCCACATCTGACAATGCTGTTTTCGTCACTTGTTTGAATCCAGTCCGAGTCGAGATTTTTCGCAACTGCGTCTTTTCCAAACTGATCTGTTATCAACTGTGGAACAAGTGACCTTCCGTGGCCTGACACATTTGTGCGATCACGTATATTTTTTGACTTCCCTAACACAGTGGAATTATGCACTCAGCCCTTCACAGAACAAGTGAGATCAGGCTGGCGCCATAGCTGGCATAATTCGACAAGTGCTACTTGAGGCTTTGCAATGTGATTCGTGATCTCATCGGACATTCCGTCAGTGTTGATGTAGCCCTTGAGGCACACGAACTGCTCAACTGCTTTCCACACCACCAAGGGTGAGAACAGGCGCAGCATCATGCCAGACTTGCAACAACACGTTGCATTTAGAAGGTTCAGAGACCATGTCATATTGTCGAACTGAAACCTATGGTATGTCCATGATGTTCTGGACTCCACGTGTATCCTCACGAAGTATAACATTGGTGTCCGCATACTCTGTGTTCCGAAATCGAGCACCCAAATGCAGTTCCACACCATCATATTCTCAATCTGTTAGGGCATCCTCTAAGATCTCCTCTACTGCAAAGTTGAATAGCAAATGGGGGCCAGACAACGCTGTCTACTCCACTAGAAATCCTAAAGATCGGCAATACACTACCACAAACATTAACCCGTTCCGAGGTCTGACAGTAAAATGACTTCAGTATATCGATATACTTCTTGGGCCCACTGTTCCTCAGTAGACAATCAGCTAAACCACAACCTCCTCCGATGTCTAGATAGACAACAATTGCCGGCCTTCTGTATAAACGGCAGGGTGAAAATGTGATCCGTACAGCCAGGGCCAAGGCGACAACCAGCTTACTACTCGCCGATATGGTGTTCGTGTGTTTCGATTAGTCTCTGAAGTCCACTGGCTACAAGTCACTTTGACGTAATAAGGTTCGAGCTAATCCAGCGTGTTACGTTGCCGACTCAACGTCACACAGGCGAACACTGCGCTATGCTGAAGCTGTTGCCATGCAGAAGTTCAAATCCGTGTTGGGTTCAGAAACAACTGTTTGTAGGATTGACGTTACCATAGTAGTGACAATGGTTGTGCAATCCGACAGGTGACTTTCTCTGGCATCTTGCTCGCTTTCTCACACAGATATATAAATGGTCTGTAGTACGCACCCGCAGAGATGCAGCGAAATATGTCCGGACAATAATCATGCAATTTCAGCCTAATGTCTTCTTTATTCAAAAAACATTTCACCCATCACATATATAGATGAGGTCTCCACCATTACAAAGTGAGAGATTAGAAATGCTACTTGACAAATATCCAAAACACCGTGATAGACGTAGGTTGTCAAAAAGAAAAAACTTAGAGCCAGGAATACTGTACAACATCGGACGTGACAGGTTGTTTCTCTAGGGTCCAAAATTATTAAATAAGCCCTAGGGGATCGAATGAAAATGGTCCTTCTTGAAAACTGGTTGTTCTAGCAGGAGAAACTGCAACGAGTAAAACAGTGTACATTCATATATAGGGTGTTCCATTAATCGTGAGAGAGGAGTTTTAAAATACAATACCTCAGACAGCCTACTTTCATTTTTTCATCAAACTACTCATAAACTGCGGAAAGATGATGAATTTTGCCACAGTGCGTCCACCCAAAACGTCCGATTGATTCGCATTAGAGAAAAGACGTGTCTGGAATAAGCTGTTCACGCACAAATTCCTGAACGACTGCAGATTACACGTAAACTACATCAGCATATCGTTTGAGGTTATTTGAAATTGTATCACCATCGAGATTGTGAAAATAAAGGTTGTGTTCCAAAACACATCGTGGGCAAGTTTGAATTTCACCTAATCAATCCACCAATTTCTATAGCATGCAACCAAATATCTGTGGGGCATATAAGTTGAAGAAGGGTAAGGTTAGTAGACTCATGTGAACTATTAGCTGTCCAAACAT
Source organism: Paragonimus heterotremus (assembly GCA_013368495.1). Taxonomy (NCBI): domain Eukaryota; kingdom Metazoa; phylum Platyhelminthes; class Trematoda; order Plagiorchiida; family Troglotrematidae; genus Paragonimus; species Paragonimus heterotremus. The sequence continues at coordinate 24,550 of LUCH01003567.1, read as the reverse complement.
CATTCACGATCACTCTCATATTTCATGCCCTGAAGAGCATTGCGGCTAACCCACTTCGCCTAAAAGTAGAGAGCTGACCTTTCTAACCATTTCAGATCGTGACGACCATTGGTTAGTCACCTTTCATCAAGTTCATTCAATAGTTTTGCAATAAGTGTTGACTCCACCGCTCGTACTACGTTTAGTTTTTAATGGGAAGTACACGACAACCGCACCCGTGTCCACTAGGAGGTTACCATTGTTATGGCTAGTCAGACAAATATGCCAAGTACAAGAATAATTTTTGCACATGCGTTCGCGTCTTGTATTGATATATTAGAGCATTGCGGTCGGTGTGCATACTTCTGGCATTCCGTACAAGGTGTTACATACAAATGATGAGCATGGTTTTGCTTCATGTGACCCCAGCGGAGAGCGACGGCTAAATTAGATGAGAAGTTGCCAAAAATAGACTGATCGCGAGTTTAGAGCCGCAATGAAGACTAGTAGCTAGGAATAATAAGTAGAGGTAAAGCATCCTTTTAAGAGAGCTAAAGACTGTCGGAAATATCTTCCAAACCGAGTATTGCTTCTGGTAGGGCCCATCACCTGTCTTGAACTAAATAACAACTCTGCCTACCATGCATACATGGCGATCACGTAATTTTAAGCCTGATGGAGACATCTCATTTGAAAGTCTGGAAAAAATTAATGTGAACAATGTTCGCCTGATCAGCTCATCTCTACAGCAGATACATCATTCGTCCTGTCAAATCTAATGTTATCCAGTAAGTCCAGATGTCTAAATCAGAAAGATGCTCCTCTGTTAAGTTAGATACTGTGAAACCCATAAAGTCCTATATGTAATAAAAAGAATGGTGTGCTTACCATTTTAATCCTGAAGCAGACAGCCATTTTTTGGACTAGCCCTACACACCTCTGCTTAAATTAAGCCGCAAAATAGAAGGAAAGAGAGTCGGATTCCGTCCAACCTCTTGGTGACTACCGGCTCAAACGTGTACACGGGGACTCAAAGTCCGTGATTAAACAAACTGGCTCAACAAAAAATGCAAATGTATGACGATAATCAGGCATATCCACCATTTCGACTAATCGGTTCGTTTAGACATTTGATTTAAGTAGCCCATAAAAATGGCATGGGAAATTAAAGCCTGTTTTATGTGAACTAAATTTGTTTTACTAACAATGAGGAAAATGAATGAATTTTGAAATAAACCGCTTTTTAAAAGTGCCAGTTAAAGTCTTAGTGTATTTCGTGGTAGTTATCTAGTCACCTTTCCAAGAAGTATATTATTGTGCTACTCTAAGAGATTCATGATATTCAGATTGTTCATTTTTGTTAGCAACCGGTTGGGTGACGTAAAACTGGCGGGTTTACTCAAATCTAGTAGGATGGAGTCAGTGCTGAGTGATTAATCATTTTACCGTTAGCATTCAAACCTACATGAGAAAGTGGTTAACCCTTAATATGTAGTATACATTAATTAAACTGAGTGAAACATCTAACAATTGTCGTGTAACATCAGTCATTGAAGAATACATCACATGCTAATTTTTCCGGTACTTTTATCAGGTTACGTGGTGTGTAAATGGTAGCTCATTCGTAGTGTGGTCCAAGTGTTATGAATTTAGCACACATTGACTGGCAAATTATGATTGTGCTACTCGTTGTGGTCTTTGGTCTTCTAACCAGCCCTGGCCGGCTGGAAACAAAGGCCTCACTCACAAACCTACTGGTCTTAATCCTTCGGGTTTACACCTGGATACGTGGTGTGTGGGTGGAACCGCAAATTGTTCAGCTCAAGCCACTTGAGGTGATGATTTAAAGCGTAGGCATCTTTTGGCTTCGGTCACCGTGACAGGCTAATCCGTTTCGGATGCCGCTAACCGTGTGTCTGCTGTCTTCTACCCGTTCTTCTCTTCAACTTTCTTTGTGTATTATATGATGAATGGTTCACCTGTTTTCCTCGTAGTTCACTCTAAATTCCGTGTATCTCCTTTAGAATGCACTAACATGCGCTCGTATTCTGAAATGCTTATTGTATTACATTTTACATATCTTTCTTCTAAATTTGGATCTTGTCATTGCTTCGTAATTCGTTTCGGATACTGCCAACCGCGTAATAAAGAAAGTGTGAATGTTAAAAATATGTTAGAACCAGTAAAGAACACATCAGGACTTACTGGGAACAGTTGCACAACTGGCTTTGAGATCAGTGACGCCACCAAATTAAACATAAAGTTCTTTGACCAGCCTCCGCATTCAACCGGATTGGACATCGATGAGTTAGTGCACCAGCAGCCTTGGATCTTGCTCATCACCGCATACTGGCCGTATACCGATTGACATGCGAACATGCAATCATCCATATCCAATATGGTCTGTCAGACCAAAACATATAACGGGAAACAGGTACACAATAAATGGAGAGCAAGTTCGAATTTCTATTTATGGGTGAACTCAGAAGTTTACAAGTCATATCAGCCGTCATACATTGCTGGTTTGTTGACCTAGCTGTGTTCTGAGTGAATTATTGTGAGTATGTTTACGTTTGCCCGTATGGCTTGTGTGAGCGTAAGTACTGTTTCGATATCTAAGGAACTCGGCCCTCTTCAAACACATTTTTCCTACCTTCGGGTCGTACCCCCATCTATACTTCTTCAGAAGTACTGTATAAGAAATAAATACTACGTCCAAGAACCTACTTTCGAACGGTGCATGCAAGGAGCATGTATTAAAAACGCGCGTACACTGAAATTGCCACATGAACTCATAACTGACAATTAGTGAGATGCATTAGTAAGCTCACTGCAGGCAAATAATTAATGTGGAAGGCAGGCAACTCGGCACATGCTTGTGTTGTGGTGCATTGTGTCAGTAGCCATGGTTTTAATGTGGTTCAAACGTGTATTGTTCGAGAGCTATCCCTTACATCGTGATTTAAAGAGTTTTCGCACTTTTTCCTGTAACATTACGGACAACTGTCATTAACGTTACTAATTTTCCTACTCGCTGGCAGTAACTTCAATTGTACTGGTGTGACCATTAAGGTGTACTGTTCATCTTGTAACGTTTGATGAGTCCTATAGTGTAACCATACTACAGTTCAGTGCGAAGTTGTAGAACAATCTATCTCATAAAACACATAAGATACTCAAATCATTCTCACGCAACCGTTGCTATCAGTGTCTGCATAAGCAGTCGTAGACTGTTGACGTATACCACATCAAGTTGAAACAGTAGTTACAGGGTGATCATATACGTTAACCTGATAGTTTGAAACACTAGATTACAGAAGTTTTGAAGCCTTCATTATCCACGATGGAGTTTAGATACTGATAAATAATTATAATGATGATGCGTAAATTAAAAACGGAAGCCATCACTGTTCAACAGTGAACCTTTCTCTCTAGTTCAGTTAATCGAAAGTGGTGAGCATTGACCAACCCGAACCAGCCGAGTTGAGGTTTAGCCACGACGACCGCATGTATTGGTCCTAGCATATGAATCCCACTTATTGAAGACATTCGTTGCAAGGAAGCAGCCAACGTAAAGCTATGCTCTTTGCATCTCAACTTAAATGTTACAAAGAGTCCTCAGAAAATTCCACCGTACAGCAACGTTGTGTCAAATATACTGGAAGTTTACCAAAAAGTTACGCAACGAGGTGAAAAAGCGTTGACAAATCTGCATTGATAAGGTTGAATGTATAAAAATTGAACGTACGAGAACCAAGAACACAAGTTGGCTGATGAAATTTTAAAAGAGGTCATGACATTCGCCAACTGTGCAAAAATTGGAGGACCGGTATTTCGAAACAAGTTCTATGCAGAAAAACTAAACAATAACTAGTGACCTTGCCACCAAGTAGGATTTTGACAGGACTTATCTAATTATTTTCAGTGGATTCTTCCCAAGGTTCTTCTTAGGAGTTTCTCAACAGGCAGAGACCATCGAAATATCATGTCATCGATTACTGAGACGCCGTGTATTTTATTTTATCTCGCAATAGCGACTGCAACGAATATCCAGCACATTGTGCATTTTTTCAGATCGAAAATCAACCAACCTTAAGTGATAGCACTATGCGTGTGACACTTTTACAACAAAGTTGCTGGTGAAAGCAGCAAATAAGTTTACCACATTGGTAGAACTGTACCATAGTTCCAGTTCCTGTATAGGTTGAAATACACCGTGTCACAATTTCTGATACATACATTTCCCGGAGTGCAATCAACGGTCATTTATTTGGAACTGTTATCAAGCATCTTAGTGACTCAACTGGAAATATTAGTTCCGTTCAGCATGGTGACAAAAGACCCAACCCCCACTTGGCACGTGTGAGATTCTTTAAAACTTTTAATGGCTGACTTTCTTTGTGACCTAACACGATAATCTTGAAACGTCTGTGAATAAGAATGAAGTAGACTTGGTTGGCCAGCTCGTCACGACGACTAGGTGAGATGTTCGTGGTAACCATTGAATATAGAAAGTGCTGAGTACAAATTGTATCAGTAGGGGATTACACGATAAACATGGTGAGAACTTCGTCATAGTTTTCATTTTTTATAAATACCTAACACTTTTAGCTAGGGAGAAGACATCAGCTGTTAGGTAATGACCAAGTCGTGGCTGTAAAGTCAACGTAAATTTTGTTCATAGTTGCATTTCCAGCTCTATGCTTGCTTTTGACGGAATGGAGCTTATGCACGTTTTTTAAAGAACATACTTCCCCAACTGATCGCAAACCAACCGAACTGACGGACTGAGAAAGTTGGACCCACTACGCGGACTGCTAGATCGTCTGATTTGATTCCGCTTGATTGCTTCCTTGGAATTTACTGGGAACCTTGTAATGTTTACACCGCTAGTGCATTCAATCCGAAACAAACTTACGTTGGATATCGTTCAGAAGCAGTACAGGTATATCATGACTGGCTGGCGAATCTTCTTCTCATTTACGGTAAATTGCACTCTATTACGGAAGTCACTAAATGAACAAACTTATTTTATGTTTGCTGACTAGTTCTACCGATCAGTTTAGGTTAATGTGAAACTTAGGCTAGGTTTCCAATCATACGGCTATGACAGTATAATTAGCTGAACTGGAGTGCGACCAACACTTGTGTCATCGGCGTTATGTGAAACAGTCATATGACCCATTTGGGAATGATGGGCAGCTTTATGTGCGTCATTCTGCAGATCACCGTTTTCGTACTGTCATTTTGTGTTGTTACCAACCCAGCCGATAAACACACTGGACCATTAGAACAGGAAAATCTGCTCTCTTTTTCTTGACGTTGATGCCAGTTGACTGACAAAACCATTCGACTGAGAGATCGCATACAAAATGGTCACAAAACCCGTGTTATGGTTCAGTGTAGGTATGTTTGTTGGTAACTTTGTATTTCATCATGAAGTGTACATTGCCACTGGTCGATTCAAGCCATGGATGCAAAGGTTACACACTACGCTGTAATAATATGGTTTAATGTTTCTGATTTGAGTTCACGTGTCTGTATGAATAATTCAAGCTTACTTATACCGGCTAGTAGAGATCAGGGGACTATATATTTGAGGGGGATGAGCATTACTTTCTGCTTACCTAGGATACTTGGTATGAAACAGTGACAAGTGTGATATGAAGTCATTCCTTACGGCTGTTGCTATTGACAAGTTTCAACGATCAGTTAACAGAACAGATTTTACATTGACTATTTTCATTAATCCAATGGTTTGCTCTGACTTAAAACAAGCAAATCCCACCCCGTGACGGTCTGCAAAGAATACTGGATTCATCCGCGATGAGGAACATACATCTACCTCAGAGCACACCATCACGCACCTGGACCTTCACAAGACAAGCATATGTTGAATTCGAATATGATCTCTGGGTGTAACTGCATCAGTGCATAACGGTTACATTATGTCACACTCCACGTATGAACTGAAACGCTTATCTGCAGTCTGCAACGATGAAAGGAGAGATTTATAAGAGTATTGTATAAACTGTCACAAGTGTTACTCTCAAAATCAAAGTAGACGTAACTGGTGTCGGAAATTTATTTTCAGTTCGGTCGATTAGTCCTACACGACTCACCTCTGTGATTTGGCAGTATGGTGCGGGCAGGTCGAATAACATTTGAGCGGTTTTCCACTTGTAACATTGTGTAGTTTGTGCTGCAACAGACAGTGTAATGAAGCTCGAACTGAACATGCAACTTATTTACTTACCGTGAATATTTGACAAAGCATAAGTTGACAACAGCTGAAACGAAATAAAATGAGATGTAGATGCTTTTTCATCAAATAGGAAAAATTAATAATCCGTGTTGTATAAGATGTAGCTTCGTTTGTGAGTAATATAGTGCAGATATTCGAGGACTAAACGGCAGGTCTCAACGCCGAAAGGACGAGGGATCAGAAGCGACTATCGAAACAGTGTGTACGCATTATGTGGGACGGATCACTAAGCCGAATGACGATTTAATTCTACCCACTGTGTGTGGATGCACGTGAGCCATGCAAATGAGTGAGGCGTTCGTGGTCCAAAGTTTCAACACAACCTGTACATGAGTTCATGCTGTAAGCAACTTCGCAGGCCAAGCGTCGTTTGCGATCACATCTGAAAGCTTACATTTGACAACTCGAGATTGTTTTATAAGGTACAACCAAACTACAGCAAAAGTACCACATCCTGGTTTCACCTAAATTACTGCATCGGGTAAAGTGGCACTACCCGACAGAAGTAAACCATTAAACCAAACGGATGCAGATTACGTTACCGAATCAAACAAATGTTCAGGTGCAAAATACTCTGAACCTTCTAGTATGTCTCACCCAACTTGCAGTCACATAGTCTTACATTTGTGAGTGTGCTACGTTTGATTATGAACACTTTCGGGGCCGTTCGTACATAGATCAAGTTCTTAGTAGAATTCTGTTGGGACCAACTAAATTTGTAACTTTCAAAAAGCAATGCATTGATAATAGGACTCTATTTTGGAATATGAGAGCAGCTAGAAAATACATACCTCTAGAACAGCCAATCAGTTAGTTACCTTGATTTCTGTCTAACGGCCTGGTTTGCACTCTTAACACAAAAGCCGATCAGCAGCAGGATTGGATCACAGAGTATGATTGTTTGTAAACTATTCAGTGACCAAAAATCAAATTGATATTGGGTACAGTTACACAAAGTTACGGATGGACTGGAAGATTTCCAGCGGGATTGTGAAATGAACTTAGAAATAAGTACAGTCGTGGTCCAGTTAAGTTATAATTCTCACTATAACAGAATCTGCAAAACACCAACCAAATAGGTTGCTTTTTTGTCTGTAGCGGATGATATTAGGCCTCGAACAACAGAGATACGCGGTAAATTTCTGTCGCATATTCAGTCGTATCTGACCGTATCGTTCATTCACTGTATGCGCCTAGCTGTGGTTCTCGATTATATTGTCTCACACGCTGAATATTATCATAAAAAGTGTCTCATCCCACTTTAAATGATGAGCTTAACGGAATGCATCACCTTGCACTGTACCAAGGAAACAGCTAATGACCGTACATGGGAAGGCAGAACGTCAACGTCAAACCATTTGAACGGACGTGATTAATTCACACACGCTTGACAGCCATGGGCCACGTACTACTTACACAACGTGAACTTGTCTACGTGTTGAAAGGGGATGTGGGAAAACAATACGGTGTACTACACTCTAGTAAGCTGCTACAAAGTACACTTGCGGAATTCCGATAACTGTATAGCTTGGTACAAGAGCCACGTGGGAACATTTTGAAAAACGATAATCTTGGTGGGGGCGGTAACTAAGTGTATCTACTGATCCGGTTTATAACACAGATGAGTGAGCTACTGATAAGTTAACGAGGTGAGGTAGGTTCATTCGTTCATAATATCATATAATATACTCGTAGCTTTAAATGAACCTCTCCAGTGAGATGTTCTTATTTCATTATCCAAATCACTGTGAACTGCGAAACTGAGTAGTACTCACAGACGTGAGAACGTGCTCTCTGGGCAGCCGCATTTGTCAAACAAACACTCGGTTATTATTGGTTGATACTCGTAACTAACTGAACGTTGTTTACGGGAAACACCCAAAGCTATTATCAATTATCTCGAATACCGTCCCGAAAATTACCTCATCCAATGTTTTGCGACTACTGTACAATACAACAAGTAATGAACTGTCAAATTTGATGTGTTACTGTTTGGCCAGGGTTTGGCCACCTTCCTCTTGACTACTACGTAATAAGAGTCCGATCCTCTTTGCAATGTGCTACATGGTGGTATTTTCGACTGGCGGGACTGCGATTGTTCTTTTGTCCGGTTAAAAACAGAACCATAAGTGGTGAGGAGGATTTTCATCTAATATCTGAAATTGCGAGCTTACGAACAACGTTGACGAAAGCTTATCAACCCACGCAAACTACCGACTCGTTCGACTTGGCTTACACAAGTGACTGAATGACAGTAGAGCTTGACAACCAAAGCCTGTTATCAGTGTGTTGACCCTGGGCGCCCTCAGGCCTCCGTCTTGCAATCTGTCTAGGCTGTGCAAGTAAAATGAGCGACAGAAGATGGCTCACGGTGCGCGAACGCTGAACACCACACCACATAACATGAAAGTGAATTCGTCTACCACGCATGGCGTCGGCAGGCCATGCGGGGTACAAAGATGTAAAGAGTAAGTGAGCTAAAAGTCCTGGTTTGTGGCAGAGACCGTGGGTGTACGTGGCGTACCATAAACAGACAGTCCATTCTGTCGATATTCCTCAAATTATTTACTTGAATTATTGCCTGATCGCTTTACAGGGATTGATAAATTAAGTAGGAGAAAGATGACTTAGCAGATGTACAAACTGTTTGGACCTGAGCCCGCAAGGTTTGAGAACAGAGACGTTAGATTTAATACTAACAGAAAATGCCTGTTTGTAAGTTACCGTTTCGTAATTTGGTCACTCAGTAATCAAGTACACCATAACCATTCTGTACAGATGACGCAGGTGACAGGGAACATGAGTACCGCATTCTGGGTTGGGCTGTATTCTAGCTGTTCTGGCAAAGATCCAGAGACTCAGCATTAGACTATCAGAACTGCAGTCGCAAAAGTCAGATCCATTTACATAAGTAAGCATTTAGTTGACCTAAACATTGGCCTAAACCTAAGAAACAGAGACAGAGCTGACTAGAGTTCGTGAACACAAACGATATCTGGTTTTCAGCAAAAACGCATAAAACTGCGTAACACTTACCAGAAATACGAGTATCGATATTTCGAAACCGTTACTCATCCTTGTTTACGTCCGACTGTTCCGTGGTCTATAGTGATAGATATACTTGAGTTACAAATATAGTTTTATCTGTTAAAATCAGGTAGTTTGGATAATGGAAGAAATGTCATAGAAACAACGCTGGGTCAATCAGTTCTGCTGGATGGTGAACGGCCGGATAAACGATGCACTAGTAATTCAATTGTCTTAGATAACTGGCGGACGAAATCAGCAACGGGCTGGCCAGATGGAACAGATGAAACGGTTGACCTACATATAGTTCGAGAGGGGGAAGCTGTAGAATTACAAATGGCTCATGGCTACATGCGACGTGAAAGTAGGTCACGTACAATAGCAGTTAGAGGACAACATTTATCTGGGACTTGTTAATGAAACACCTGTCGATGGTATTATCTCAACTCTGGGAGAATCTGATAAAGGAATTGAAAAGGACATGAGCTTTAAATGTCCCCTTTCTATACAGTGAATAACGTAGAGAAATAGTGAGAATTTTAACTACTAAATACGTTTTAGTACAATTCAGTGACGTTAATTTTATTTATTTCAACGGGATATGTAAAGTCGTTGATTCAGTTGTTTCATCTAGTTCGCGCATGATAGAGGCCCAGCTGAACCGTAGCCTGCTAGCAAAACTGTATATGAGTATTTTATGATTTGAAAACTGTGGTTGCACGGGTTGGTCCTGTTGGTCTTCAAAGCAAGATCAACGAAGAGTTCTTCGTAATATTTTGTAAGCAGCCTGCCGTGATCCCGTATAATTTGGCAGGTCGGGAGTGTAGTCAGTTGTGAAAATTGACACAGTCAGACTTCGCGACGGCGATGCATATACCTTGAAACATATCTAGGTTCCTAGGCCTACAACCACTGTAAAGATCACCAGTTTTGTAGTAGACATCACACAAACGTGGGGAACTTTATCCTTGCTAGCCTGCTGTGTGTATGCTTATTGTTCGTAATATCGTCACCCTAGCCTCCATCACCAGTTTTTGTGGAACAGATTATTCTCAAGTTACTTCCCTCAACACTGTCCGTCACCCGCCGCCTTTTTACAAGTAATTTCGTCCTGATGAAGTCACGTACACTGGCGTATGTACATTGTTCCACTGGAGCAGTGCCGTCACCGTAGTCCGGATCACCTACTAGAGTTCGAGGCATGGCAGTAGAGATAAAGTAAGCAAATGAGTTTTTTATTACATAATGTAATCAAATATAACTTCTCTATGATACTGTACAATATTTCATTTGAGTTCTTCATAATATTGTTTCTTGTCTGCGGCCATCCGATTTTTCTATAGACTACTCCGCTAGAAGATAATTTATAACAGTGGTACATCCCCAGTCAACTGAATTGTCATATGAACCCATGAAGGTGAACATTCGTGTTCTTGTAAGATCTCGAAAGATGGTATTGTGTAGTGCGAGTTGAATGACCATTGGTAACTACTAACGCCATACGGATAACCGCTGATCCCGTTCCGAGGCAATTCTCAGAAACATTGTATCCCGCCAATTCAATGAAAACTTCCAGGTGGTTGGCACTGCGTTCAATACCAGTGAATCCGATCTTATGACACGAGATGAATTTACTGGAGACTGTGCGAAAAATAAGACTAACCCGATAACCTGGACAACTTATGATAGAGAATCAAACACAAGACACATATGAAACCTTAGCAAAATGGGTGTACTAATTGTATTTCAAATTGTAAGCGGAATACTCGAGAGCGAATTTGAGTCACGGCGAACAGACGATGCATCTAGGTTTGGACGAAGCTGACTTAACCGGAACAGTAAATATAATTTACAAACAACACTGACTTAGTGTTGTCGACAAATAATGTAGTTTGCTGTGTGGTTGAAGAGCTCGGTTAAATAGAAATGCATGACGCAGATATAACGTACAATCTCTGGATTAGTCTATTATATCAGTGGTCCTGACAAGTGTATTCGTCAGTTACTGTTTCTTAAACAATCAAACCGTTTCATTCATAAATTGTACTCTACCGGGTCACTATCGTCATGAAAATTGTCTTTCACAAAATAGAATATGAGGAGAAAAAACTAGTTGACTACGAAGTTTGTTCAGAACAAAAAAATGTTATAAGTACCATGAATATGCTCGGTTTAGTCATGAGAAGAAGCGCGTAGCAAACAAGCTCGTTTTCAGTGATTTTGGCAGATAGGTGCTTCTACGTAACGTTTTGTCTACCAGGTGATTAACAAACCGTTGTCACCTAATCTTCAAGAAATTGAAAGTAAACTCTGGTAAATGGTTTGAACACGTACTATTTTGCAAAAATTTCTCTACATACATATGTTAAGCATTTATCTCATGAAATCCCTGAGTAAACCATCTGTGGCGTTTCGGCAACTGATGGAGGACACAACCAGTCACTACCATACTCAGATAATAGCCTAAATCTGTCTTCCAAATTTCTAACATGCAGCCGTGATAATCCAATCCAGTCTTGATATTTAAAATCTAGAAAACTCATCTATACTTTTGATAACTGCATTCGAAAGGTTGTCTGTGGTGTGCCTGAGGCCGCGAGGCGTACTCACCCTATCTGTTACGGATGGCGAATCTCAGATGCTATGACAAAAAGCGCAGATTAGGGATGGGTAATCTGAGATTTTGTTAAGTTCAAGTTAAACATTATCAATATCTGATCGCAGTTTTCACATTCAAAGAGACTATCCAGACAGCCGATTTTGAAAAGAAGTGCTGAATTCAAGTTACATTTTTGTTAGAGCTAGTCAACGATGCATATCCTCTCCGCGACTGAGACTATACCTCTGGCCAAGCTTTCATGAGGCAATTGTGTCGGTCACGGTGCCACTGACCTCAAGTTGGGCACGACTGGATTATCATGTCTGAACGCTCCATCAGTTTGTAACTGGTGGTCAGACTGCTGGGTCGTCTCAATAGAAGACAGTTCCCGACCGTGACAAGGATATATACCACTGACGAGATTTGACGAGAGACGAACTCGAGTAAATTACTGGAAAACCTCTCTGTATGTAAAAGCTACGATCAATTGTAGGCGTTCAACTTAAAATTGACAATACGGGTAGTTAGGAAGTTAACTCGAATACTAGATAGCAAGTTTAACTGGGATCGCTTGCCAGGAATCAAATGAAGTTGAACCCTCCGGGAAGACAACAAGGCGAGGTCAGAAACCTGATCGAGCAAGGGAAAATTATCATTGCGGGTCTGCCATCCGCGTTTCCTCTTAGTTATTGACGCAATCTCCACAGCTCTTCTTCGCACCCTTTTAGTTCTCTTCTCACAACTTCAAACGTGGTAGCTTTCAGCTGCATTTATGCAATATGCCTCAGCATATTTGAAGAACTAGAAATCATACAGTTACATCTTTTTTCCCATGGAAATCTGGTTTCCAGTGGACATAAATAACGGTAAACTGAATGTACCTGGGTATTCCGTTTACCGTGCTGAACCCCTCCATCTAATCCTCCGATAAATGTGATGCTCTATCGCCACAGGTAGCAGTGAAATGCCAAGATACACTCCTGGTTGTGGTTATTTCTCGTGCACTCTCACGCAACACGTTCGATCATGACGCTCTTCTTGAAATTCTAGAAAACTTCGTCGGACTTCAGCATTTTCGTCATTTCCTTACTATGAATGGCCTTAATGCACCATCGGTAGACAGGCCATCTATTTTCAACTGAGATTTTACGAACATGTTCCCCCCCATCCTTGTAGATGGTGAAACTACAGAAGGCGTGGTTACAGCATGTAACTATGCTGATGCGGCATTCCTCTAGACAGGCTACCTCCCTGTTTAACCTAATTATCACGAACGAGAGTAACTTACTGGACATCACTTGGACACAGTGACCATCCAGTACTGACTTTCGATCTTACGTACTACTGGTTGCAAAGAACAGCCAGAAATCTGCAGATGGAAACTTCGATCAGACTTGAGAAGCTACCTTAATTTAGTCCGCCTTGATTACGACTATGTGGACCTGAACTGCCGAGTGGCCCAAAACGTAATTCAAAATGCAGACGATTTATTTGTGTCATGCAGAATGTGTATTGTTGCAGTAAAGCATCGTTCAGTGAAGCACGATCTTCATTCAATAACTTGTACGTCTTTATACCACGCGCACGCTGGCGTTTATGAACCGGAATTTCACTCCACGACTCAGAGGCGGTTTCCAATTGTACGTCGTGTGCACGTCTGTTTGGTTTTGTGTGTGAAGCTGATGGTTTCTGCATTGGTTCTGCCTGCAGTTTCTAGCCCGTTGATCCTGTGGTTTGTGGAAGCAAATGGTTCGTTACATCTTCTTTTAAAATAGCCAGCGCCGAGGCCAGATGTTCCTGGCCAACCGTATTCTGTTACTTTCACTTGGCCTCCAATCTTAAACGGGCGTCATTTATGTGTGCTGTGCCTCTTGTCATATTTTTATTTCGGTGCTATGTTTGTGTTGTCCATTCACGCACACGTTGTTCCAGGTGTTGCGAAATGGTCATCCATCCCACTGTCTTTCCCTGTTCAACTCTTCCGCGTGGAATACATCGTCTCCTTGACGACAGTTCTCACTTATTCGCAAAACAAACTTACAGGCAATAAAAAGGGCCTGAAAACCATCCGCACAGTTCACATCTGATTTAAGCTAGAATCAACCATACAACTTATATTCCTACATAAGAAAAAAGAACAATTAAGGGGGTGCGCGAACAAAATTTCTTATGTAACTAAACGTGTCGATTTAGGAAGGATAAGCCTCCAACCTTTTCCCTGTTACTTCTCGGCTATTGAACCTTTTTCGACCCCAGTTAGATGTCGAAGTATTCAAGAATTAACATTTGGTGGTCTGCAATGTTGTACCGCCAAACAGGCACCCTACCTCTCCATGAAACATTCGACAGCCACTTCTTACCGCTGATTTGTGTGTAATGCACTTCGAAAACCTCTTAATCAAAGCTAATTCCTAAAGCACAATAGGTCCAAATAAGATGTAACGTGGAAACCTCAAAGAAACGACCGTTGGTCTGATGGAACACCTTCAAAACACATCCAATCTGAGATTCCAGATTGACATTCATCCTAGTACATTAAAGAAAGCCACTGTCATCCCAGTCTTCAAGGTACGTGATCGTCACTCCTCTGTTAACTATCGGCCGATCAGTCTAAATAGTACTACATGCAAGATAACGGAGAGTTTGTTAAAACACGTCGTCCTTAAACACTCCATAGGGGATATTCAGTTTTGTTCTACGCAGCATGACTTCCTTCCTAGCCGGTCATGAGTAACAGGTATTTCTGTCTTCATGGATAACCTGACGGAAGCAAAAGACAAATATCTCGCCAATGATTCTGACCTTTCCCTACATGGACCACACAAGCACAAACTGGAAGCATAGGACATCCAAGTGGGTTCTTCTGCTGGATTATCTCCTTTGTTGATGATGGGACTTCGAAGTTGAAACTGAGTCACATCTTTCATATCTCTCTATCTCTTTGACTTCAGCGAGGGCTTCTCAATGGTCAGTACTCAGTCCTCCATTGTTCCTTACATACATCAACAACCCTCCGAACTGTATTTTCAAGAGCGTTTTCCTTTACGCTGTCGATCCGAATCTATGGAATGCTAGTGATCTCAATGCACTACAAGTTGATGTTGACGTCATTAAGAGCTAGTCTGACGATTGGAGGGTCCTCTTAAATTGCAATAAGTTGAATGCATATCAGTCGGTGGGAATTCTGGCAATGCCCCCGTGAATCGCAATGCACCCGCACAGTAGACGTCACGAAAATCGATTTGAAGAGGGATCTAGGTATTTGGATTTCAACTAATCTTTCACACTTCATTACGAGATGACTTCAAATGAGGGAGTTTGCTGCTTTGTAGATAATTAAACGGACATTTCTCGTCTGGACAAGAAAGTGTTTCGAACATTTAGGAAGTTTATATACGAGTTACATTTGTATACCGATTAAATTGCAAATACCGGTTTGAAGGAAAACATATTTATTGTCGAACATGTCCAGCGCGCTCTTCTCCCTGACGATAGTTCTTTGGACATTAGGTAGCTAAGTTCGATGACGAAGTCCATCTTAATGAATTAAAGCAAATATGTCTAACTATTAGGTTACCTTAAATTCACTCTCCGATGGAACAGTGTGTAGGCTGCATGACCAATCAATGTTCATAATGGCATATTCAAGTTTAGCAAACAATTTTCGCCAATTTACATATATTTTACATTATTTCGTCCAGAATTATGAAACGAAAATAAAGTGATTGATACTCACGTAACTGTGTGTTAATTTCAGCGTAACTTGTAGACAAACGGTACTTCGTTTTACTGATAATGTTTCATTCCACATATCTAATACGGAAGCTACGTTAAACCACATGAATCAGTTACCAATTTGGCGGTAATTAGGGCTGGCTAGACGTAAAAAACTAATCGAACCGGAAGGTAACAACTCGTAGGTCAAGTGGACAGGTGTTTGTACTGGGTTCGCTTCACTAGTTATAGCAGATTAAGGGGACGTTCAAGTGAGACAGAACTGGGATCGAAGTGGTCAATCAGACGAGCTGTCGCGCCTGAACGTCCCCTTGATCTGCTATAACTAGTGAATCGAACCTAGTACAAACCCACGTCCACTTGGCTTATGAGCTATTACCTTCCGGCCCGACTAGTATTTTACATCTAGCCTGCCCTAATTATCACCAAATTGGTAATTGATTCGTCTAGTTTAACGTAGCTTCCGTATCAGATATGAAGAGAGAAACATTATCAGCAAAACAAAGCACTGATTGCCTACACATCGCGTTAAAATTACGCTTTTTCAATCAGTCTCAAAAGTAAGCCAACTAATAACCTTATCGTCAATTTATCCGGAGAAGCATATGATCCGTTATCGCTTAGTTATGTGAGTCTGCAATCAGCCCAAACCGTAGTTGATCAGGTACTTCATATAAAGACTTGCTAGAATTCGCCTTAGTAACTGCATCGAGTATCACCTCGGGATATATTGTTGGTCATAGCAGCTAGATAAAATACATATGGGTTTCAAGAACAGTATCAACTTCAACTCTGTGAAAGTGACGTCCACTACCAACTTTCTAGTATTTGAAATATGCTTGGGACCGATTAAGAATGCATAGTTAGAGAGCAGCTTGCAATTAGGAAACCAAATTACGCACTGTTGGACTGATTATGTAAGCATGAGAGGTGCTTAACACTTATACCAAGGAAACATTGTGGCTGTCATAGTTTAAGATAATTAGAGACGAAACTCTTTGCCAGTTGTGTCACAACGCAGTGTTAATATCAACATTACTCACAAATAACACTCGATGACAGTCACTTTACCATACCTTTGTAAAACCATTAAATCACGGTTCCGTTTTCATTAGCAAGTGATGAAACAATTTCAGCGTACTCCATGTTGATAACCATATTCTGTGTGAGGTATTGAACGGTTTTTCAGGACACATCTATAGGGACTGTTGTAGCATGCGGTCTTGACAGTATTTTTTGGTTCAAAATCTTAAAATTTCCCCAGTTCATGATATTTGCTCCGTACTTAAGAGATTAATGAGCAAGTAAACCTGAAAAAAACCATGAATTACCCCAATGCTTACCACTAAAATACCTTGAGGCTGTCCGGTTGTGTTGGGCCAACAATTAAGCTGCATCTATCTAGTCAACATCGAATAGATCTCAGTGTTGTGCAGTCATCTAACTCTCGAACCACCTAAACATGACCAATGGGCAATCGCTTACCAGTAGGACTGATCAACCCTAACCACTACAGGGTTCGGTCAACACCTGAGCAGAAAACAAACTGACAGTGTACAGTCATACGTACAAGAAAATGTGAGAACATGTCATCAACAGGGATGAGTTCCACCTTTTGGTTCAACATTCTTACGGTTACACCAAAGTTTTCTAAAGACAAGTACTGAGTACAAATATGAGAATTGTGAATATTAAACCGTTGGTAAATATTACCTGATAATAGCCCAACGGAATTATAAGCAAATTTATCTTCAAGACAGTAGGTTATAAAACATAATACGTTAATGACCACTCTGATGTCAGTTTTATAGTGGCGAAGGGTGGGAAAATAATCATAACTGCCTTTTATTTTACACCAACTAGGAACATACAAGAGCAAATACTTTTATATAGGAATTTACTATTATACTTAAACGAATCAGAGAAAATGTGAAGGGACTGGTTGTTTATTTTAATTTGGGTTGTACAGAGTCGGTTTGTTTCTACTCCACCTGGTGTTGGAAAAATAAAACTTCCACAACAACTAGTACTTCCTCGGATGCGTGTAGATGAATTAAGTCGAAAGTTTATCCGGATCAAGATATTTCCAGTCTTCTTTCCGATATGGATAATAATCAGCTCCGCTGACTTTACTTGTGAAAATACCGGAAAGTATCATGGAATCTCTAGCCCAATCTGTCCAGTTGTCGGTGGGAAGTTTTTTGACATAGCAACATTCAATATAACCTTTTTTGTCCTCACGGCGAGAACCAACCAAAGCACAATCCCAATCATTCATACTCATGAAACCCACTGTGTACAAATCTGGATGTATTTGCACAGTTAGTCCGGCATAGCTTTCAATCGTTTTCACGTTGACAAGGTATACATGTTTGACACAAAAGCTATCAATGAAAGTTGAGACAAACAAGTAAAACACTAGAACAGAGAAGATGACTCTGACAAACATATATCGGCTTTCACACAACCGGCTGACTGGAATATGAAAATTGATCGATAGTTGGGCACGTGGGACGTCAATTATATCCAAACACCAGCTTACTGACGTTCTGTAAGTAGTAAAACACGCATAAGAGTGACGTAACCGACTAACCAAGCAACCACCAATTGACTGACCAGTGACTTAGTTTCTTTGTAATAAATCTTATTGATATCCCGATCTAACTCTTTTAACTCCCTATATAACTGTACTGGCCCTAGGATGAATTTTCGAAAGCATATGTTCACTTATATCTCTTTATTCTCATTAACGTAATGGACATATTTGAAACGATGAGTAAACCACGTGAAAATAAACGCGTTAACCAAATGCAAGTTATCGGATGGACGATCACAAGCTCAGATTGATGAACATATTCAGGTAAATAAATCCATCAACGGCACAGAGTGATCTACAATTTCTTTAGTCCCAAAACAGCTATTTTATGTGTGATCATGAAGAGCCAAACTTAATCAAGTATAATTCAGAATAACTAGAATAATGAGAATAAGTGAGTTGTTACCAATTTCGGAAAGCAGTCCAACTGAATGTGCAATTTGTGGTTACAAAGACTGACAGAAACAGTTGTGGGTTGAACCGTACAAGTGGTATGCCTACGGGCACAAACAGTTAGGTTGAGTAATTGTGTACAATATGTTTTCAATTGAAATGGAATAAATACAATGATGAACCTATTGCACGGAACAATATTCTCGCTACCTGTATTATAAGAAGACAAACGCCTGAAGTTACTTACTGAAGTTAATTAATAAAGACACCAGAAACGCGGAAAAGAAAAGATTTATCAATACATTTAAAACTGCTTTTCAAGGATTGCGCATTTGTGTGTCAAAAACGACGGGAAGTGATACGTCGGAGATCAACTCTTCTGGAGAAAATTTCCATCTAAGCTAACTGGTTAGCTAACACCTAAAGAGCGTAATTGGAAAAACATCACGGTAACGCTATTCTGACTCCATATTTGAAGTCTGCGGCTAGCAATTGGCAATCATGAGCTCCCTACTCCTCCACCGCTTTCCA
>LUCH01003566.1:32749-66547 GCA_013368495.1 Paragonimus heterotremus | reverse complement strand
GAAACGTGCGCCAAAATTGAGTTTTGGCATGTTGTGGCGCGAAAAATTAAAACCCAAAATCACAATTTATTTTTCGATAATATCTCGAAAAATAAATCATTTTTGAGGAAAATAGACTTTTCCCAACAGAAGGTATGAACGCGAACGGTCCGTTCAAAATGCAGCCACTGAATAGCTCACTATATGCAATCCAGGTTTAAGTAAAACAGAAACATCAACGAGATAAGACGCATGCATCAAAGATGTCCTGCAAAATCGAATCAATTCAAACAAATGGTGTTCAGTTTGTACAAGAGCAAATAGAGTAGATTGCGTATAAAAACAAACCTTAATATGCAACTATATACAATACCCTATAGAACTCCCCCCATACTGCGTTAGAAGGATGAAGACACTCGATAAAAATGGGGAAACGGTGAGCACGATACTCTGAAAACTGTTGGCCATCTGACCGCTTGACCCTGGGGAGTGCGGGGAAGGTCGACAGGGGTTTTCCGGTTGAACCGAAAAGGTACGCGCTGCTCGTTACTCAAGAGCAGCGTGGAGTGCGGGTCACTAAGATTGGGATTGGCCGCAGAAGCGGTGGGAGAATTTAAGTGGGGCTCGACATGGGCAACTGTCAACGCTCACTGTGGTAAGGGGTCATTGCGTCCGATCAAAAACAACTTGAAGGCCGTTTAATCAGACGGAATGGTCCAGAACATGATTTATGGTGAAGCGGCCTGAACGGCATCGACATGAACAAGAACGACATCGCAGAAGTCCAGATTGCAGTACTTTTATTCTCGTTTAGTTTTTAACCTGGTGAGCCGGGACCAGGTTTCCACCATGGATGACCTCACATGTTAAATGTAGGTGGCAGCCTCAAAATTAGTTCGGCCGGTGTTCGATTATTAGAACAGATCACCGGGGGGCGAACTGTTACATCGTAAACCAATTCTACGGTTGCGCAAAGAATGTCTTCGTTAACAGTCGATCGAACTTCGAGCATGACATGGGGTAAGTGATCGGCCAGACATCGATGGTCCAGCTGGGCTTTTAAAGCCGCCTTCGGCTGACGATAAAAGCACTCGACCAGACCACATGTTACCGAGTGGTACGTAAGGATTATTATGTGGTGCACTCCCAGTAACCGTTTGAAGTTAGACAATCACTGTCCGGATTGGCTTTCCAATTCTCTGCGCTGCTTGTGACTTTCTGGGATCACTCTTCAGTTCAGTAATATTAACTACGATCATGTCTTTGTGACCGTCATCCCTGTGGTACGTTTGAGACAGCACACCTGAAACATAGTTCTCTTTTCCCGATACATATCGAATTGTGAAGTCGTATTCCTGTAATCGTGGCGAACAACGAGCCAGCTTCCCTCGGAGGTTCTTCGCCGATTTAACCCACTCCGACCATTTGTGGTCAATCTGCTCATGGAAAGGTCGGCCAAACAAGTACGGTCTCCATTGTTCAAATGTCCATATGATTGCCAAACAGCCCTTATCTGTGGTTGAGTAGTTTCTTTCTGCAGGAGTTAATACTCGGCCGGCATATTACACCACACCGCATTCCTGCTTCAGTACAGCTCCGATTCCACATCGCTCGTACCCGTTGCGATAACGATGCCCTCTCTAGTCACTGATAATTTCAGCGCCAGTTTTCTGTTCCTCGTTACCTTCCTGAATAAAAAAACGATTGATTGCCTTTCTCCGACCAGTGAAACTGGCAATCCTTCTTCAACATTTCGCCCCATGGACTCGCGGGTTTACTGAAGCTTTCGATGAAACTGCCATAGAACCCAGTACAACTAACGGACTGTCGCAACGTCCTGTTCGATGTTGGCACTTGAATGGTCCTGATCGTAAGTAGTTTCTATGGAATTGGTTGGGCCTCATCTTAACGGACTTTGTGACCAAGTAGTGCTACCGTTCGTTTCGCCACTCGCGACTTAGTACTATTGATCCATAGGACGGCTTGTCCAACATTCTACAACACGGCCGAAACGTGTACCGTATATTCTGCCTCGTTGACGCTGTAGACGACGATATCGTCTTCATAGTAAACATCCATCCAGCATCTTGATCATCAGTCGTCTGGACGTGAAAGGGGCGCCTGACGATCCAAACAGCGTACGTTTGAAGCGGTATTGCTTCTCTCCTTATGTGGACATTGTTTTGTCTCGGTCCGATCGCTTGACTGGAACCTGCCAGTATCCAGCCAGCAGGTCTGCCACGGCGGACATCCTGGAGTTCTGCAACTTACCAAACATCTCTGCTAACGCTTGGACTGCTACGACTTTATTGACTGTAATCTTGTTGAGCTGTCCACGACCTGCTGTAGAACCGTGCCGACAGCCGACCGGAGTTCATCGGCCTATCAAATGAGATCCCAACTTTCGTCTACACTCACGTGTGGCAGGGTTATCAATTGTGATAACGCGTCTTCCACTGCGAGAAATGCAGCCTTAGCCGGAGACGTCCAGATAAAATGCTTGAGGTTGTTTTTCAACAAGTAGGTGAGGGGTTTCAACGACTCCAAACGGCAGCAGTAATTTGCAATGCTTGGGAGCCAACGTAGGCTTGCCTTGGATTGTAGTGGTGGGTATTTTTTAAGGGCGGCCACTTTCTCTGGTATAGGATAAGTGCCATCACAAGTGATTCGGTGCCCCAGAAAGTCTAAGGAATACACCGCTAAAAACGCACTTCATGCGGTTTAGGGTTATGCCATACTGATGGAAAGCTTCAAAAGCTGCACGCAGGTTTGACATGTGTTGATATGCCTCCTTGCTCGACACCAGAATGCCGTCGATATAGACAAACTCAAGGTTTAGACCACGGAGGACTTGTTCGACAAGCCTCCGAAAGGTATGAGCTGCATTTCGCAAACCAAATGACATGCGAACAAATTCGTACAGTCCTAATGGGATGGTGTATATCGTCTTTACTACGTATTCCGGGGCCAGGGGGATTCGCTGATAGGCTTGAACCAAATCAAGGTCTGAGAAAATGGTCATGCCGAGCAGACTGATGGGGAAATCGTGAATGTAAAGAATAAGCCGTCTGTCAGGGATGGTGAAGTCGTTTGAAGAGCAATGATCACCACACGGACACCAGTGGCTGGGTGAGGTTTTGGGTACCATATGCAAGGGTGGGGGCCAACGGTCGCTTGAGAGTTATGTAATACCGAGTCGCGGAAGATTCTCGAGGTAGGCCCTGCCGGTTTTGAGCTTCTCTGGGGGCAACCAACAGGGACTAGCGACAGTAGGTGATACCTTGGGGATAATGGGTTTGAAACCGTCGTGTTTCACTTATGGCGGTGAACTTAATTGATCCATAAGGTGTGTGGGCCGTCAAAGCAGAGTTGTGAAACAGCTATGTGGTAAGGCCGAACGTGATCCCATTGCACTAAAAGAGGTGGCCTTTTCGCATAAGCACAAAGCTGCTGTGTTCTCCAGCAGCTTCCGACTCCTAACATTCACCACGAGTCCGACGGAGGTGAAAAAGCAAACGCCAATAATTGGGCGCTGTATATCTGCCACGGTGAAGGTCCGGTGGAATTGCTGACGAGGACCAAGGTCGAGAGTGAGTAGTTTTCTTCTGTAGATCTGTACAGCGGTGCGGTTAGCAGCCCGTAGAGTGTACGAAACCGGCTGGAGGTTATGTTTGTCACCAGTGGATAAAATAACACCAACCCCGAAGCCCGTATCAATGAGGAGATTAAGGGACACTGAACGGCCGAACACATGAAACCGGTGACATAAGTACAAGCCAGTGGCAACCGTCACCATTACTGACCGGCTTCACCGTTTTCGTTCTGGTTTCGAACTTTTCGAAAGGAACAGGTCTAGTTGCATCGACGAGTACGCGTACCAAACAGACGGTGGAAATAACACGTCCTTATCAAATTGTCATGTGCGCAACTTACTTCGTGAGCGGGAATTTGAGCACACTGGTGGTCGTTTGTCCGTTAGCAGTTTCGTTAGATTGGCTAGCTGCGAGGACCTTTGTGAAAACTGCTTTTTTAAGTCCGAGACGTCCTGCTGGAGGGTGTCGTGGCTGAGAGACGCCTGCAGTTTGGCCTCTTGCTGAGGAGCATAGTTGTAATACATATGGCCAGGCAACCGTGCTGGTGTAGTCAACAGTGTGTCCTCCCCTATGACAGTCAATGTGTAATGGAGCCCGCGTGGAGTTTCTGAAGCCATAACTCGCACAACACCGGATCGTTGACAGTCTGCTTGTCTGACAAATGAACCGTGTCGAAGCAACCGTGAAGAGGTTCCATCTTCCGAATCGACGCCAGCGAGGAGTTTGCGGAAGTTGTCCCCGTCAGAAACGGACATCCTGGCAATAAATGCTGATTTGATTACATTGTAAGGGTCATCAGCTGGGCGCCCACGAATTACATCCCTAACTTTCGTAGCCACAACCTCGAGTAAATTCGAGACGATGTAATTATATGTGGTGCGCTGAAAGTGGACAAGCCGAAAGACAAAAATAACTTCAATTTGTGCGAACCACAATCTAGGGCCTCTACTGCCAAGCTCAGGAAGTGTAATCATGATAGTGTTACCTGTTTATTATCAGGAGGTGTACCAATGAAGGGAGGGAAAAGTGGGAGGGTGAAAATACCAAGATTTTTGAGGAAAACTATGAGAGAAAGACTGCGGACCAAACAAAACTTTCAGCAATACGCGTAGCGAAAGTCAATACACAGGCTTACAGGTTTGTAGGGAATTGGCCCTGTACAGATGTACGAACGTGAACAGTCAGTTCAAAATACAGTCGCTGATGTAGTGGACAAGTTGGTATGCGTTAGACCATCGTCCACTAACAATTTAATAGCCTTTCCTGAAGAGCAATCGTAACGTGGTCCTAACAGACATCGAACTAGAAAACGCAGCAGGGTTTGAAAACAAGCCGTATATTTCCAGCAATATTTGGGAATATGATAAGTAGTTAGTTCTAACGTAGTCTGAGACTAACGGCAGCAACCAAAAGGAAAAAAAAGAGAAGCGCGAGATGGGCTCCACCCCACTCGGCGACGCTTGAAAGCGCGCTGAGCGGAACGTGCGTGGAACCTTCGAGTGCGTTAATCAACGCTCGAAAAGGTTCGGGTTAAACGACCATGAAGGATGAAATAATTGATGAGTCGTTAAGAGAAGGGCAAGTATTCGTTGCATGCAATTAGTTGCACGACTGAGGAAAGTGGCACTGAGTTCGTATCAGGCCTTCTATCGCAGGCGCACACAGAATCACGCGTGCAGAACACACCAGCGGGAAAACACGGTTGCAACAGGAATCCTTAGAGAAGCCACACGATCGCCGGTCACTACACTGAATAGCTCACTATAGGCACTCCCGATCTAGGTGAACGAGGAACACCAACGAGACGGGAAGCGCGCATCAAAGGTGTCTCGCTAAGTCAAATAAATTCGAGCAAGTAGTGTTCAAAACCGCACTTCTGGGATCCGCAACCAAACCTGACTGAGCTAATGTAGCGCAGCTCGTTGTCGCGCGATAGATGTCATTTGAGTTTTCGATTGTTCAGGCTGTATGAATGATTTACGAGGCCTCTGGCTCACACTCGTCCGTTATCTTGCCATTCAAGAATCCCGCCGTGCACCGCCCTTCGGGGAGACGCCATTCCTTGGTGCCTCTAATTCTTTGCACGTTCCACGTTCATTGAAAACAGAATACTGCCATTTCCTAATTTAAAACTCCAACTAGCAATCTGCGATAACATCTGTTCAGAGTTGATACCAATGAAAAAAACCTAGACGGTGACTGCGTAAAATTTTATTTATGGTTGCTTCAGAACCATAGTTACAAAACATTTTGAGGTCATCTATAATCTCACTTTTGAGTTCGAGGTCGTTGGTTCGGGTTATTGGCACTGCACGATGCGCATCGAAGAGGTCAGAAGCACTTCCAAGGCCCAAAGAATCGCAGCTCATACACATATAAAAGGACTTGGTTTGGACGAAAATGGTGTTCCGCTGCCAAGTGCTGCTGGACTTGTTGGTCAAGAGTGTGCTAGAGAAGTATGCCTTGTAGTTTTCCCCACTAATGCATTTTAGGCAGCAGGTATTGTTGTGGAGATGATACGTTCAAAGAAAATGTCCGGTAGAGCTGTACTCATGGCTGGTCCACCGGGGACTGGGAAGGTATTCAGCACTATTCTTTTCTGTATTTCTGCCCGTTTCTAGACAGCAATAGCTCTTGCAATAGCTCAAGAGCTAGGCAGCAAAGTTCCTTTTTGCCCAATGGTTGGGAGCGAGGTTTACTCTTCCGAAATAAAGAAAACGGAGGTTCTAATGGAACATTTCCGGCGTGCAATTGGTGAGAATATTATTTTGATTTTACCGGTTGCAGGCTTACGTATAAAAGAAATCAAAGAGGTATATGAAGGAGAGGTTACAGAATTGACTCCAGTCGAGACGGAAAATCCTACCGGAGGTTTGACTTTCTAACCGTCTCTTTATTTTTATAGGAATCGGCAAGACCATCAGTCATGTTATAATTAGTTTGCGCACAGCTAAGGGTGTCAAGCAGCTTAAACTCGATCCATGTATTTATGAAAGTATTCAGAAAGAACATGTTGAGGTCGGGGACGTCATATACATCGAGGCGAACTCCGGAGCCGTAAAGCGACAAGGGAGATGCGACGTCTACACAGCTGAATATGACTTGGAAGCTGATGAATACGTGCCACTTCCGAAAGGAGAAGTTCACAAGAAGAAAGAAGTTGTTCAAGATGTGACACTCCACGATTTAGATGTTGCTAATGCACGCCCTCAAGGAGGTCAAGATATCGTATCTATGATGGGGCAGCTTATGAAACCTAAGAAGACCGAGATAACTGGTAAGCTGGTTTGCTGTGAACAAGCTTAATGAACGTGATTTGGCAAAGTAACTGTGTATCCGCGTGTAGTTAAATTTACATCATCCGCACTTTTCGTGCCAAGTGTGTAAAGTACGTGGTTGCGAGTCACATACTAAGGACTTGAGTTTCAAACTAACGACTAGTTTCTTGCAAATGTGGTCGCAATTTCTTACTATCAATATTTTAATGCTATTTTACTGTGCTCTACACGTCATCATCGATAAAAGTCGTTTCAGTTTTACACTGAAGTTGTCTGTTACTACGTCAACTGGTATTCGAGCGAGGAGAATACAAAGAACGCTTATCAGGAAACATTTGTAAACAAATTGCCCAGTTTGAGTCAGGTGAGAAAACCTAATAAACATTGAGACCAATTCACAACAACTATGAAAATTTACTGTGAAGAGGTGTGTTCCGAAAGAGCTGCGCGGTTGCGACAGGATTGGAATTCTGTCAAGTCGACAAACCTCATGAACTCTCGATTCCACCTTGATCTACATATGCCGACGAGTGTTCAGAATCTAAACACAAGCTGACTAAAAGCTTGCGTAAAGACCGTAAGCATCACTTGGTCAAACAGACGAAAGAGATGGAGGGGTCTTTTTATCTGGGAATAACAGAAGGATTTTTTCCTTGATCCGTGGGTATACTGGCCGTCAGATCGGTGTATGTGGAACCAAATATGAAAAAGGTAGTCCATTTACCACCAGTCAGTCGCACCGATTCGACGAGTGGGCTGAACATATAGACGACAGGATCCGAATGGTCGGTTATTGAATTCCAGACGGCCCTCTATCGGAAGCAGAAGTGGTCCTGGAGCGTAAATTATTGAAGCGTAACAAAGTCCCCGGACCAGATCTCCTTCTCTTTTCGAGGACGGTGAGGATTGGTTGATATCAGAACTGACAAAACTCCTCCAGACGATTTGGGAAACTGAAGAGATACTTCATGATTGATGCTTATCAACAGTAATTCCTGTTTTTAAAAAGGGGCCCTAAGTCTGTGTGACCAACACGGACATCGGTCTAGTATCTGTTACCTCCAAGTTACTCGCTGGCCTTATATTATATAGGCTCACTGAACCCAGAGAGGGGGAGAGTCAGGTACGTGAGGAACGGACAAAATTGCGGTCCGATCGTTGGTGCGTTGATCACGTCTCTACCGTGCGACGGATCTTGGAACATCGGTACTCTTGTAGGTTTGGTATTTTTATACCTAAGGGCTGCTTTAGATTCAGTTTCTCGTAACGTTCTTCGAAGCTGTCTTCTTTGCAAGAGAGTATCTAGGAAATACATGAATATGTTGAAAAGCCCTGTTTGCTCACTTTATGGACAACTGCCTCGAGCGTTCATTACGTCTAATGGTGTTCATTCAGTTTTGTCGTGGACGACATTCTGGAAGATGCGCTTGATAAATCTAGTAAGCTAAGCATCGAGATTATTCCAGAAGCGGTGCGACGGTTTGCGCATTTCGATGACTTATTGGGCTAAAGTGGACGGTGTGGCCACCACACCGACAGAGTCACTCATGCTAGACAGGCCAATAGGTAGAGTTCTAACAAACCACCCTCTGCTGGTCTTCAGGGTTAGGGGTTGGAAAAAGGTTGGCATATTTCTCCAAAAAAGTAACAGCTTTTGGCTCACTGCCACCCACCCGCTGCCTTGCGATATAGGATTTTGAGCCAAAGGCTTTGGTTGAGAACCCTAACCATCTTTCTTTCTAGGTCTGGGCCTCCTGGCAGTATCTCAACTCACACAATCATGAATACTCGCAATACTGTTAATTTCACACTGCATCGGTCGTCTGGCAGTATAAACCGGGTCACCCTATCTGCTGCATACAGCAGGGTGGATAAACGAAGACATGCTACTGCTGACCCATCCTCCATTGAACTATCAAATTTAGCTGTCAAGCCTCTCCCGACTCCCGTTTCTGGTGATTACTCTGCAGGTTCCATAATACAGCTAATCATAAAAGCATTGTGCCGGTTCGTCTCATCTCGTACCACTCAGGCCTCTCTGTCGTCCCTTGCTTAAACCTAGAAAGCGAATTAATGTAGGTGTCTTCATCGTTCGCACTCCAAAACAAACAAGTCAACAGGCCACTCTTACACGAGCGTTGGACTCGTTAAATGGTGGTGTCTGTTGTGTTTTAGAGACTAGAATGCAGGGCAGTAGTCAACGTATGGAACTAACAGCACCCGCACTGTTTACCCGATACTAGTTATACACTTTGGGTGACTCCACAGCCGCCGTTACAGGTCAGGTTGGAATAGGTATGGTCTTCAGCACAACGGCCGCAGCCTCGTTGGTAGATTGGATTGTTGTTGACAGTAGACTTTGTGCCGTTCGCTTGGCCGGTTTTGTTAAGGCCAGCTCTAGACGCAAGACTTTCAGAAATCTTTTCGTTGTCTGCTTATGCTCCTACTGACTGTAGTGACGTCGGCGTGAAGGACGCGTTTTACTCGGATTTGGCCTCCTTCGGTCGACACGTGACTCTGATTTAGTCGTTCTGGCCGGGGATATGAATGCCTAGGTCGGCCGTCTTGTTGAAGCCGAATCTCGTTTAGGTGGCAGGTTTGGGATGGGGCCACACTGATTAGATAATGGCGAGCGATTGTTGCAGTTGTGTGCTGATCATAAGGTATTTTTAGCCAGCACCAGTTTTAAGCATCGTGCGCGTTATTGTTATACTTGGCGCCTGGCTTCTCCGAATCCGGCCTGGTCTCAGATAGACCACATGGCCGTTTGTTATAAGTAGTGTGGTTCTATTCAAGACTGTCGTTCTTATTGGAGCACATGCTTGGATTCAAGTCATGTGTTGGCACTTTATCGTTTCGTTCTTATTTTTGCTGGGCAACGATCCCACCGACAGCAACGACTAGCTGTTGAGAAACTGGCTTTACCATCGGTAAAACATAAGTATCAAACTAGCTTAGAAAGCTGCCTTAGTGGTACTCACTCCGAAGATTCTAATGGCTGCTGGACTCATTTCACAGGCCATCCAGAAAGCAGGTACTGTAGCATGCTGCATGGAGGTATGTGGGTTAAAAAACACTGGATTCCAGGGAAATCCTTGCAGTTGTTAGAAGCCAGACGGAACATTCCTCCTGGTAGTTCACATAACAAGTCTAGAAGAGATATCCGTGGGAAAGTGAAACATAATGTGAAGGCTGATAGCGAGGCTTGGTTAATAGAGAAAGTTAAGAAAATAGAAATCGCTTTTGCCTCAGGGAACACCGGCAAACTCTTTAAGCCGATTCGTGCTATTGGTCTCAGGCGACCGCCTGTCAGTGTGGCAGATGACACTCATCTGTAGTAAGTCCAGGGGGTTAGAGCGTTGGGCGGAACACTTTGAGGGTCAATTTAGCTGACCTCCTGCTTCTAGTGTATTGCCGCCACGAACTTCTGATGTAGCACCGTGGTCGGTAGATTTGGAACCCCCCACCGAGACTGAGGTTTGCAATCGCCTTTCGGCTCTAAATCATAGTAGGGCTGCTGGTCCAGATGATCTTCTGCCGACACTTTTCAAACAAGGCGGAGAGGTGTTGGTAGAGACCTTGACTCAGTCATATCAACTTGTGTGGACGACGGGGACCATCCCTCCGTGCTAGGGTCACTCGATAATAGTTCCCATATTCAAGAAAGGTATCAGGGGCCCTTGCAAAAACCCTGGCGAGATTAGTTTGACTGCAGTCATTTCAAGGGTTCTGGCATCCATTATACTTCGTCGGCTAACTGCATTTTTGGCGGCAAACATTATGGCAGGACAGGCAGGGTTTCAGCCTGAGCGGGGTTGTATTGACCACGTTTTTACCCTTCGTCAAATTTTGGAACAACGTCGTGTGTACCGCCGGCCAACAATCGCCGTATTTCTCAACTATAAAGGTGCATTCGATTCGATGGATCGATCTACACTTTTGGAGTCGCTTAAACGCAGGGATGTACTGACTAAGTATGTGAACATACTGTCGGCGCTTTATTCTCATACTTCTGCACAGGCTAGGGTTTATGGTGAACTGTGTGATGGTTTCAGCACCAGGAGTGGAGTACGTCAAAACTGTCCTCTTTCAACATTTTTGTTCAATTTCATCATAGACGAAATAATTTAGGATTGTCTGCGGCACTGACGTGATGCCGGCATGGACTTCCTACCTGGTAGAAAACTGATTGGTCTCGATTATGTTGACGACCAATTTGTTGCTGCTTGACAACTTTCGAGCGGCACAAACTACGCTAAACGCTACTTCGCATTCTGTTAAATGCTTCGGAATGCGGTTGGCAGCCTCGAAATGCAAAGTGATTCTGCAGGATTGCTGTGGTTACGTAGATTTAATGTTAGATAATGAAGCCATGGGGATTATTGACCAGTTTGTATGCCTGGGAAGCTGCATCAGCGGTGGCGGCGGAGGTGTAGGGAATGAAATAGAGGCGCGTATTTCCAAGGCTAGGTCGGTGCTCGCTAATCCGAGGCACCTGTGGCGACAGAGAGGTATTTCTCTGAAGCTTAAGGGCCGCATATATCAGACAACAGTGAGGGCTGTATTACATTACGGCAGCGAAACCTGGCCGCTCAAGGTAGGGGAAGTGAGGTATTTGACCACCGATGTCTGCGTTCAATCGCTCGTATCGGATGGCACCAGCGAGTAAGCAACAAGGTGGTTAGGAAGCGGGTGTTTAGCACTGATTGTCAA
Source organism: Paragonimus heterotremus (assembly GCA_013368495.1). Taxonomy (NCBI): domain Eukaryota; kingdom Metazoa; phylum Platyhelminthes; class Trematoda; order Plagiorchiida; family Troglotrematidae; genus Paragonimus; species Paragonimus heterotremus. The sequence goes on along the minus strand of LUCH01003566.1, from coordinate 54,984 downwards.
ACGAGTTCTTTCGTTAGATACTTACAGTTGCACAGACTTAGATAGTTATGTCATGTACTAAGGATGCCAGCTAGTCGTTTGTCAAACTGAGCACTTTTTGCCAACTCTGCGGCCGACTGGTGTAAGGTGGACAGATGACAATCTGACGTAGAGAAATGAGGTCGTTCACGTAGGGGTTGGTCACTGTAAATCGGGTTCGTCTCCCGGGCTGGGGCCCTCGCGACTCAGAGTCGGTAGCTTGAGACGTTAGGTGAGATGGCGGCTAATCGAGCTAAATGGCGTGAATGTTGTGGTTGTTTAGCTTAGTTGTCTGTGCAATGAGTGTAGTTAATGATGCGGGGCAATGAAAGCCGTAAGGAAGCTAGCTGTCTTGCTGATGACGCCTTACTTTCACTTACAGCTCGGTTTGGTTGCAAGGTGTAGGCGCTTTTATATTGTATGTTTGAATATAAATGTGGTTATTTTCAGTAGTTAGATCTCTTCCCGTCCCCATCTTTTTTCTTCATGGTTGTGTGGCAGTTAAACATTAGTGTGAACCACTTATGTATTGCTGTCTATGATGATGATTATGGCTTGAGTAGCTAAGTACCCTTCCTCCTCCTTCTTTTGCTTCTTAGTTTGACTTCATTTTCGTAACTTTATGACAGTTGATTATCAGCTCATACCACTGATATATTGTTGTCTTTAATAATGATGGTGATGATCAACTTTGAGTGCAGGCACAGACCTGTCAGTCTCACGTTAGTATCTGCATTTTCGGGAAACGAAATTTCCGTATCGGTGTATTTTTATTGTTAACCCGCTTGTAGATAGTCAGAAATCAGAATCGTGTCAATGACGTCCTTCAGGCAACAGAGTTAGCCCTGTGGGAAATGACCGACATCACCGGGACATTCACTTCTCAACGCTATCTCTGGGATGTCATCCACGGTGAAGGTATACTTGTCGCCATCATCACAATGGCCGTGAGCCTAATCAGAGGGTACTGTGACTCGGGCCGTGCTCACCTCAACAATGACGTGAAATACCCTAGAAAATGAAAACTTTACTAAAATGATTAGGCATTAATATAACGAAGACTAGGCGAAAGAACTAGAACCGGTAGGAATTCAGGGGCGTTATTAAACGCTGTACAATGCCACTTTGAGTAGCGGTCCTAACCAGCGGTTTTAGTGGCCACGCAAAGCCCCAGCCAGACAGGCGTCATCTACTCACTCTGCCTAATGGAACACTCAGGGTTTTCAGTTTTCGTAACCACGTTGTTGCTTGACTACCACGCGGTTTTACCCAACTGTTGATGATTTCCGTAAATAATGCCCGTTGAGTGAAACGCTCATATGACAAGCAAAGTGCGTGATCCACCCGTCACATACCGTGCAACCGAGTGGTTAATCGACTGATCGCGTAGTCCGAGTGTTACGAAATGTGTGCCATGCTGCTCACGTGATCAGCCAATTTGGCTTGGACTGACTGGCGGAAAAACCGATGGCCAAACATAGCAAGTCCCCTTATATCTTCGTTACAAACAGGCGTCGTTTCCGGACCTATCAGCGTCAGCTGAACGTCTTTTCGACGCTACGGATGATGCAGGTTGGCAAAGGCAACTCGTGCTCTTGCTGTCCTCGCTGATATACCATCAGCAATATTGCAGACTGACAAGGTAATGTACCCAAGTATGTGTCTAGAGTCTTAGGTGTATTTGCCGACAATTAGGAAGATAGGATTGGAGATATCCCAGTCTTGAAGTAGCACTTTGCACTTGGAAGGAGCGAAGCGCATTCCATGTAAACAAGCGCAGTCACTCACCTTGTTCAGCAGAAGGTATACTTAAAATGCATCGTTAATTATCGGCAGCGTATCTGATGAAGTCCAGGGACGCTTGCTTCCCTCAATTTCTGTCCGCATAAAGTTCTAATAAATTTATTGTACTTACTGGTCAAACCCTTTCTCAAACAAAGCTAAAGAGCAGTTCTATCAACAAAGCTGAATACCATTCGTATGAACGTTACTTACTTATTCCGTAGTTTAATTTATTTGCACGAACTTGGCAGACTTAGATTTGCTTGGGTGTGCCGAACTCTGACTGCCATTCCAACGACGTGCGTCTGTAGTTGTAACCACGGAGGAAGCTTCTGGCGTTCAAGTCCTACCTGAGCCAGCATGTCAAGCAATGCTTGTCTGTAGTGACAATGTTAACACTAAAATTTGATGAGGAGTACAATTGCAGTTGATACGACCGTGGCCAAGTCGAAAATCGGCTCTCAGTTCTGTGATACATCTCAGCGTGAAAATTCTACGAAGATCCTAGATGGCTAGAGTCTTCGGCCTTTTAAAAGTCAAACTTACTCAGTAATTGGAGCATTTCATCATCATCATCATAACAGCCATGAGCCTGACCAAAAGGTACTGTGGCTCGGGCCGCCGCTCATCTCAACAGTGACGTGGAATATTCTAGAAGAAAACGTTACTAAAAGGAAGACTAAGCGGAAGAACTAGAAATGGTATGAATACAGGTAGGCCATTGACTGCGACACATCGCCATCTCGGATAGCGTCTCTAACCAGCGGTTTGAGTGATCACGAGGACCCCATCCAGGCAGGCGACACCTACCCACTTTGCTCAATGGAGCAGTCAGAGTCTTCATATTTTGTGACCACGTTGTTGCTTGACCACCACGCGGTTTTACCCAACTGTTGGTGGCCTCAGTATATAATGCCCGGTACGGTAAACGATCAGATGACATACGGAGTACGTGACCCAGCCAACGCAAGCTGTGTACCGTGATTAGTTGACCAATTGGTCGCGCATCCCGAGCATTCCGGAATACGCGCCGGCGAACGACCACATTGCTCACGCGATCAGTCCACTTAATATGGGCCAATTGACGGAGACAACGATGGTCAAACACAGCAAGTCTGTTGATATCTTCTTTGTGAACAGGCCACGTTTCCGAACCATAAAGCAAAATGGAGCGCACACAAGCATTATATACCCTTCCTATCAGCGATAACCGGACGTCTTTCCGACGCCACAGATGACGCAGTTTGGCAAAGGCAACTCGTGCCTTCGCAATCCTCGCTGATATCTCATCAGCAATATTACAGGCTGACGAGATGGTGCTACCCAAGTATGTGAAACTGTTCACAGTCTCAAGCGAACTACCTGCAATAAAGAAAGTAGGAGTGAAAATGCCCCAGTCTTGAAGCAACACTTTGCACTTTGAAGGTGCAAAGCGCATTCCATACAAACCAGCTCGGTCGCTCAACCTGTCCAGCATGGTCTGCATGTCTTCGGCAGAGGGGCTAAGTAAAACAATGTCGTCCGCATACTCCAGATCAGTCAATCTAGCGCCAGGAAAAAGCTCAACTCCAAGCCCACTGGATTCGCGAAGTGCACCCTCCAGAATGTCGTCCATTACAAAATTGAACAGGAAGGGAGAAATCGGACACCCCTGACGAACACCACTAGAAGTGACGAACGCTCGAGACAGTTGTCCTTGGAGCATTTATATTTCGCTGTTGACGAAATTGATTACTAGAGCAACTGTTTAGTGCACTCTTTTTATAAATGGGAATAATAACTGTAGATCGGACCTCAGAAGTGAATTAGCGAATCCACTTTTCGTCAATAAAGCCGGTGATTGAATACCATTCAGGGGGCAGATCGGAAGGTAGTCTAGGCTGGATGCCTCAGGAATGTAGACATTAAAATACCTTATGAACTTCTTGACAGGTTTATAGTTACCACCCAAGTAGCATGATTGGTTAAATCGTCCATGATCAACCGCGTCGATGACCATTTGAACTACAGTGGATAATACTGCGACCAACGTTCCGTGCGTCGCAATAAGTTGTACATTGTATCGCCGTTTCCTTCAAAGGTCTTATCTTGTACCTTTGGACGTCAACAGCTTGGCTAAGCTTTTGGTATTTACCCCCAGGACACCGTTGTTTCCATTTTTGACACGCGGTGAGTTTTCCAGACTTATCAACTGCATTTTGTTCTTGAAAAGTTCGGTACACAGTCACTTACGGACGACCATTCCCCTTATTGGTGGGAGTCGTCGCTAACCATCAGGCAGCTCGTGAACTTCGAGAGAAAGCAGCTTAATTCTGTGACAGTTCGCATATGGTGATGCTTTCCACATACATGATGTCATGAATTGACAATCAGTGGTTGTTCATGGCAATAGACAAGGCGGTCGTTAGTTTGAAGGCCAACGAATTCTGATACGGACAAAGCAATACGGGGTGTGCAACTTTCGTTGCGTCCACTCAATTTGAGCAAAAATATAGGCGTCTATGTTAACTCGAGCATGTTCAGGATTACTGCAAGTGTCCTGCTACGATCAGCAAAATTACTACCAGCTCCGTGTCCTTGATTGGTGATGAGCTACTTCGCTATCAAAGTGTCTATAAACTGTTGGAACAGTCAAATTCTTTTCATGGGAACGTTTGTTTGCAAGGTGTAGGCACCTTGCTGCTGAATGTTTGAATGTAGACGTACCTATTTATGGTATTTAGGTCCTCTCCCCTTTCTTCTTCCTCCTTTCTGTACAACGTCTACTTTTTTCACGGTTGTATGACAGTTAACCATCAGTGTGAACCACCGATGTATTGCTGTCTGTAGTGATGATGAGCTGGCCATCTCAGTTATTCGGGAACTGCGTTAAAGTTTTCGGATTGTCAGCCTTATCATACTTGTTGCAGGGAACGAGCTAAGGCTATGTGCTGCCGTCAGAGTGTAATTCCTTGTTATAAACAAAGTGGCCTACTAACAAACCGATACTTGTTCTGTTATTTCTAGTAAAGCGTTTCTGTATGTATACTTGCACCTAGAAGCTGCGATATTCTGTTCCTCCATGCTGGGAGCTGGAATGTGGCTAACCCCGTGTGCTGAAAGAACGTTGTGTCTTTTCGCTTTGGAGTCTCCCAGTACACGTGTCGCTTGACCCGAGAGATTTCTGATTTCGCTCAGTATTTCTTGGTTGGTCCCCAATCGGCCGATCAGAGTGACATGGTTAGATAGATAGTAGAAAAGAATACATTGCACTTAGTCATAGGATTCAAAGTTAGCCTATGGATGTTGCTTCTTTTTACTTTTGTGCACAGTCGTTTACATCATAACGTTTTGCTTTTAACTGTGAACTTTTCGGCATTAATCGATTACCACTGGGTCACTTCTGTTTGCGCTTTGGCCTGTTCCACTTTTCCAGTTTCAAGACAATGTGACACCTATCTACTTACTAGGCTCTTCGGCAGTAGGATGTCTTCACTTATCTACTGCCACCTCACTTTGATGCGCACATGTGACCAACTACTCAAATAATTGTTCGACTAGCTTATCCCAACTGTCACTACAACTGATTGATCTTGGGGCATCTCATGTGCCTCAGATAATTGTTGTTGGTGAAGTTCAAAGGACCGTTTTCAGCTTTGAACCGTACCCATGGGTAATTTGGCTCGGTCTACCGTTAATCCTGTCACTGGTTCACGAAGTAGCAGAGTAATTGATAAGTGCAAACGAATAAAAAAACAAAGAGGGAAGTAGTAGACAAAACGAAAAACGGTATGACTTCGGGAAAAAGAGCCGACACCTTTGTGAACACAGGCTGGCCATTGACTGTGACACACTGCTGTGTCATTGTTTCCAACCGTTAGTGTCGTGATATAACATTCAACGGTGAGTCTCAAAAAATGCATTTCTGAAGTTGAACTTCACTATCCAACTGGTTGCCTGCATGAAAAAAACCGGTGTCGCTATTATTAACTGTCTATCTTGTCTCAGTGGAAACCTATTTTATCGACAGGTGTGCGTGTCTCTGTTCTGCCGGTTCCTCTTTTTTCCTAAAAGACCCCCAGCAACCGATTTAAATTGGATGCTATTTTTATTAACGAAACTCTTCAGATTTTAATCTTCATAATCTTTCGTTCTTTTAGATAAACTTCGCAAAGAAATCAACAAGGTTGTGAACAAGTATATTGACCAAGGAATCGCTGAACTTGTACCCGGTGTTTTGTTCATCGATGAAGTTCACATGCTCGACATTGAATGTTTCACTTACTTACACCGAGCATTGGAGTCAACCATCGCGCCCATCGTCATTTTCGCTACCAATCGTGGGAAATGTACCATTCGGTTAGTGTTTATTTTGTTCTTTTGTTTGTCCAGACATTATTAGACTATTAGAATTCGATTCGACCTACTTTTGTTGGTTGACCCCTTCGGCTTTATTTTAATTTGAACTTTGGGCGTCAAAGACGACTACGTTTTCGACCTGTACATCATTGGACGTTTTTACGTCTATGCAATGTACTGGGAGTTACACACGGGTTGAATACCGCTAAGCCGCTCAATGAAACAACCACAGGAGTATTAATTTTGTCTCTAATATCCAAGAGGCTTATAAATCTTATCATATAGTGGTTTCCTAAAAATGAGAGAACCAAATAAGGGAAAGGTCACTGATGTATCGATCACATATTCAACTTGTTCCATGCACTGGAGCATTAGCACTTTTCTCGAATGCCTGATATACGCTTTGGGACTGTTCTCACCGCAGAGGATTCCCGATGAAATGAGTCAGTCTGTTGGAGTCGTTTTATGTGCATTCGGAATACAGAGAATGTATTCATGTGTATCTATTTCGAACGTTCTCTGCTTCAAGCGACATTCAACAAGGGTGACTGATTTCCTCTTACTTTCCAACTGTAATGGATAACACTCCGAAAGGGACACTCGGAGGTTCTAGGGTTTTCGGAGCGAAGCTTTTACTCGGCAGTACACTGACTGGCAGAGTACGCGGACGATACTGTTTTACTTAGTTCTTCTGCAAAGAACATGTAGATCATGCTGTGCCCATTGGACGAAATGGTAGTCTGTTTGATGCACACCTTCATCAGTCCTGTCTCTGTTATTGCAGACAGATTGCTTGGAACTGTATATCGCCTCGCTTACATGGATAGTGCCATCTCATCAGTTTGTATTATTGCTGACACCATGTCTTTTAGAATACCAGGAGTACTCAGTGAGTCCGCTTATCTTCGTCGTTTGTGGCGTCGATACGATATCCGGTTGTCGTGTGGAAGCGGAGTTTACAATGCGTTTGTATGGTCAGTTTTGTTCTACTGATCAAAGACTTGACCGATTGGTGCGCGAGGGTGCGTATGCACTCTAAGCATTCGGCCACGGGCTAACTTGTATAAAATTTGCTGATTATGTAAGCAGCGCGACAGCCCTTTTGCGCGCATTTTGAAAGTGCAAGTTTGTGACCGATAACCGAGCTAGTGAGAATACACAGTCTGCGCTGATTGGGTCATGTATTATGTATACCGACGGGGCCTTTGTCGCACTGCAATATTCATCATAACTTCCAATGGTTGGACGAGACCACAATGCGGCCAGATGACGACCTGGTCACGGGCCATGAATGACTTGACTGCTCTGCCGCATAAAGTTTGTAAGTGTTCTCTATCCGGTTGGGAAGTTCGCGACCGTCCACATCGCTGGTTGGAAATTCTCTCGGACATGGCAGTGTGATTCCGTCAATGGCAAGTCTTCATCCGCAATATTTTTGACTCTCGTCCCATGAGGCTTGGTTGCCTTTTTGTCTTTTCCTCCTCAAATTTGTATTTGTTTACTACCCTGCCACTCTGTGTACGATTATCAGGACCAACGGTAGTCCGAACCACGATGCCCACAGGTGTGATTCAACCCTGATGATGACAATTATGATGAGGGTACTCAGTTAATATTAAATCCACTACTCTATGCTCGACCATTTTAGTCGTTACAAGTCTCGAACTTTTGATATGAGTCCTCATTCAGCTTGTGACTTATTGATCGATGTGCAGGCACCAGGCTGGATGCTTAGTCTCAACAGGTGCTCTTTTTTATCTGTTGTCATGCGGTCGTCAGCTTTTCTTGAGGCCATTGAAAATGGATGTTGCGCCGCCCTTCAAGGTAGCAGCTTTCACTTAAAAGCAATATACTTTGTGAGATGGAGAACTGAAACCGTCTGGCTTGATGGTTATTTCGACTAGACAAATATACGTCTACGTTGCCCTAAACAATATATTGGTTGAGGCATCAACAGCGTTTGACTACCACTCTGTGGGAGGCAACAATTTTTCTAACAAAAAATGGAGACCTTAATATACACCATTTTTTGTTGTGCCTTTGCAAACCATTTGAATCCTCAAACACGAAGTCTCTCTTTGAGATCCTCAAAGGAAGGAAGATAAGGATTACGTTTCCAGATTGTTGTTATTAGAAATGAGGATTGCCTCATCAAGATTCGTACATAACCTTTTGGAGACCTAATTGTACTTGCACCACAGTCCTTTGGGCACGGGTTGTAATGCCTTCGTCTTTCTCGATGTCGATAATTTGGCATACTTGACAAAGAGAAGACATATATCGCGAGATGTTAACATTTCGATTTACTCTCATCAGTCGCCAACGTAAAACTAGCAGATTTTATATAAACTGCGTATAGCAACAACAATTGAACGAACCAACCACTCAGTTCTGACCTTTCACACGCTAATAGTTCAATCAATTCCACGGCAAGCAGATTGATTGTGTCAGCGCCTGGTAATTGTTATTGCTGCTCTGTGTGATATGCTATTAGTTTGCGGAAACTAAGGCGGCAGGTAAATCACTGCAAATTGTACTCCTCTTGGAATGAGGACTGGCTGTAACTAAGGGTGTTATAGGACAGTCAAACTGAATGGATTTAGTATTACTGCGCTATGGCTGAGCTGTCTGTGGGGTACCTTGTTTCGTGATTGTACGGCAGCTAGTCATCCGTATTCACAATTGATGTATCAATGTTGATAATAATTACTGTTGCCTATGCCTATCATTGTTTTTTGCGCATCTAAAACTATTATATTATTGTCGATGAGAATGATCTTGTTAACGATTACTGGTTTATTTATCGATCATAATACATCGCCTACAGTACTCGTTGCTGTTTGGGGTTCCCTTTCAGTAATGGATCCACATGTGAACGTTTGCGAACAGGCAAAACCGTGTCTTCGTAATTCAGTGATGCCCGATGTTCTTGATGCACTAATTTTTGAAAACGTAACGACTGTTGTGAACCAGTAACTGCCCACTCTCTGAATTTACTCTTATACTTGCAGTGTTTTCGTCCATTCCTTTTGATACAATGGTCGTCCTCGGTTTTGGAATTTCGAAACATTCATTTCCTTGCCGTCGTCCATAAAATTTCCAGAGTCTTTGGAATCCCGATTTATGTTTTGCAGCTCATAGCTTGCTGTGCAGTGACCGTATCCAATCTTAACGTTAATCCAACTCAGTCCATTCGATTATCACACCGGTTAGTTTGTGGTACTATATCAAATAGAAAACTGAAAAAAAATCAGTGCTCTAGCTACTCACTCGAGCTACACTGTTGGACAGAATAGTAAATAGGGACAGTTACCATCGTTCATCCATCTTGAGCCGGATATGAAAGTGCACGGATGTACTCGCTGCACGATCACTTGCGCACGCTCATTTTTCGGTATCGGTGTCGTAGGTGACCTGTTTCGAATATCGTCAATCCTTCGATTTACTTGTTTCTACATGGACTTGCACGTCCATTACGACTTTGCCTGATTGAACACTACACCCAGGTCAAGTGGTCGAACCAACCAATGTAGGTAGCCGAAGTTTTAAAAAGACTTCTGTATAAGGTTATAGCGATGGGCCGTTGCATTGCCATATTGAACTACCCCAACGTTCTAGTGGCAAACCACTAAAACTTAACGTTCTTGCTTTAAGCCCTTGTAGCTGGGACCACCGACGGCGGGCTCAACATCATCTCCTTGTAGTTACCTTGATAGCAGTCCACACACAGGAGCCAAACTATCATCACTAGTTGTGTGAATGCCCATGTTGCCACAGAGTCGTTCATTTTAGGATCCTGTTGTCTCGCGGGTCAGACTTTTGAGTCAGAGACTTGGGATGGGGTCCCTCAAGTCTACTCCTTTCCGCGGTGTAAACGACCGGGAAGTATCAGAAGTTATCGTTCTCCTGATAGTGATTATTCATCCAACACAACTTATTATTATTTTACCCTCCCATGTGCCTTCGGGCGATTATTGTTTTCTGAGGCCAAGACAACTGGTAAACATTGGCGCCTTCAATGTCCGCACTCTCCGACAGGTCGGTCAGCAAGCTACTCTGGCAAGTACTCTCTCAAGTCTGGGTATTGATGTGTGCTTTGTGTCGGAGACGCGAGTCTACGATTCTAGCAGGGTTATCCATTTGGGTTCACCTCTAGATAACTGTCGATTCATGCGCTTCTCTCTCAGGGTTTCTGGTGACGCTGAAGCTGAATCTCGCAGTCAGGCTGGAGTGGGAATCGCATTGAGTTCTAGAGCAGAGCAATGCTTGCTCGATTGGATCCCAACGAACAGCCACTTGGGCGCTGTCAGACTCAATATGTCGGTTAAAGTCTGTCGACACAAATCAGAAAGGCGTTGTGTATTCATTATATCGACGTACGCTCCAACGTACAACTGTTCGAAGGCTATCAGGGATGTATTCTATGACGCCCTCGTTGACCTTATGAGGCAAACTAAACACTCAGACATCATCATACTAGCGGGCGATTTGAATGCTCAGTTTGGTCGTCTTTCTCCGAGGGAGAGACGGCTGGGAGGTATGTTTGGTGTTCAGGCACAACGCACCGACAATGGCGAAAGATTGCTGCAACTGTTCACATCCCACGGTATCTATATTTCGATCACTGCATTCCAACACAGGAAGAAGCACTGTATTACTTGGAGACTTCCGTGTACTTCTCAGCCATGGACATCACTCAGTCATGTGGCAGTCAGTTACAGGTGGCGCCACTGTGTGAAGGACTGTCGTGACTTTTGGAACAACCAGCTGGACTCGGACCATGCTGTTGTGCTTGCCCGTTTTGTTTTATCATTTACCCAGAGGACCTACGCTCGTAAATGCAAGGTGTTTAACTGGCATTCGAATGATGAAGAACGCTTACCAGGAGGCGTTGGTGGGTAAGTTGCCCAGTTCGAGTTAGGTTAGGGATCCTAACAAACACTGGAACAAATCATAGCAGCTATGAAATGCATGCTGTGAACAGATATGTTCCAAAGGAGCTGTGCGGTTGCGATAGAACTGGATTTCCGTCACGTCGACAAACTTGGTTCTGAATATGATGACGACCGTCGAGAACTTAAAGGCAAGCTGACTAAAAGCTTGCGTAAAGACCGTAAGCATCACTTGGTCAAACAGACGGAAGAGATGGAGGGGTCTTTTTATCTGGGAATAACAGAAAGATTTTTTCCATGATCCGTGGCTGTACTGGCCGTCAGGTCGGTATATGTGAGACCAAATATGAAAAAGGTAGTCCATTTACCACCAGTCAGTCGCAACGATTCGACGAGTGGGCTGAACATATAGACGACAGGATCTGAATTATCGGTTATTGCTTTCCAGACGGCCCTCTATCGAAAGCACAAGTGATTCTGGAGCTTAAGTTATTGAAGCATAACAAAGCTCTTGGACCAAATCTCTCCTCTCTCTCTGTTTTCAAGGGTGGTGATGATTGGTTGATATCAGAACTGACGAAACTCCTCCAGACGATTTGAGAGACTGGAGAGGTGCCTCTTGATTGGAGCTTATCAACAGTAATTCCCGTTTTCAAAAGAAGGTCCGAAGTCTGTGTGACAACCACAGAAGCATCAGTTTGGTGTCTATTGCGTCCAAGTTACTCACTGACCTTGTTACGTGGGCTCATTAAACTCAGAGAAAGTCAGATATGTAAGGAACAGATAGAATTCCGGTCCGGTCTTGAGTGTTTTGTCACAGTTTTACCTTGCGATGAACTTTGGAACACCGACACTCTTATCGGCAGCGAACGATCATGGTCTCTTTAGACGTAAAGGCTGCTTTTGACTCGGTTGCTGGTAACGTTTCCTGGGACTGCGTCCTTCTCGAGAGAGTACCAAGGAAATATGTGAATCTGTTGAAATCACTGTATGCTCACTCCGTCTCGGACGTTCATCACTTCTATTGGTGTTCGTCGGGGGTGTCCGATTCCCCCCTTCCTGTCCAACTTTGTGATGGACGGCAATCTAGAGGGTTCCCTTCGAGAATCCAACGAGCATAGTGTTGAGCTTCCTTCTGGCGCTAGATTGACGGATCTGGAGTACGCGGACGATATTGTCTTACTTAGCCCCTCTGCCGAAGACATGCTGAACAAGATGAGCGACCGAGCTGGGTTGTATGGAAAATGCGGTTTGCACCTTCAATGTGTGAAATGTTGCATCAAGACTCGGGCATTTCCACTCCTACTTTCTTCATTGCAGGTAATCCGGTTGAGACTGTGGACAGTTTCACATACTTGGGTAGAACCAGTTCGTCAGGTTGTAATATTGCTGATGGGATATCAGTGAGGTTAGCAAGGGCACGCGTTGTCTTTGCCAAACTGCGTCATCTGTGGCGTCGAAAAGAAGTCTGGTTGTCGCTGGAAGGAAGAGTGTATAGTGCTTGTGTGCGTTCCATTTTGCTTTATGGTTCGGAAACGTGGCCTGTTCACAAAGATATCAACAGGCTTGCTGTGTTTGACCATCGTTATCCCCATCAATTGGTCCATATTAAGTCGACTGATCGCGTGAGCAATGTGGCAGTTTTCCGGTACGTATTCCAGAACACTCGGAATGGTCCACTACTCACATTGCACAGCCTGCGAAGGTTGGGTCACGTACTCCTCATGTCATCTGACTGTCTACCGTACCGGGCATTATATACTGAGGCCACCAACAGTTGGGTAAAACCGCGTGGTAGTCAACTAACAACGTGGTCACGAACTATGAAGACCTTGACTGCTCCATTGAGCAAAGTGGGTAGGTGTCGCCTGCCTGGATGGGGTCCTCATGATCACTCAAACCGGTGGTTAGAGACGTTATCCGAGATGGCGATGTGTCGCAGTCAATGGCCTACCTGTATCCATACCATTTCTAGTTCTTCTGCCTGGTCTTTTATTAATTTTCAAACTTCTTAGTAGCGTTTTCTTCTAGGATAATCCACGTCATATTTGAAGTTAGCGGTGTTCCCGAGCCACAGTACCTTTTGGTCAGGCTCATGACTGTCATTATGTTGATGGTGATGATGTACTTACCTGGCCATTTCGAGTGAATTGATATTCCGTTAGGGCAGTGGGTTGCGAATGAGGGCCGTACACTTTTATCCAGAACAAATTCGGATTATCCAACCTATGTTAGCTGCCCTTGTCTATTTATATCCACTTGCTTGCCTGTTCAGACGTAACGCTTGTGAAAGCTGACATAGTTCGACCATCCGCTGGACAACAGACGTATTTAACTGAAATGATATTTAAGAATGTTTACATGTAAAAGAGCTTTTTAAGACGGTATATCGTTCACAAAATCATCATTTTTATTAACGTTATTTTGTTTTCATGCCATTTCATTATCTCAGTGGCACGGAAGACATAGTTTCTCCACACGGAATACCTCTGGATTTGCTGGATCGAGTCATGATCATACGCACATTACCCTATTCTTCCGATGATGTCATCCAAATCCTACGCATCCGAGCTCAAACCGAAGGTTTAAAGGTATCTGAGCCATCGTACACATTATTGGCACAGGTTGCTATGGATACTACGCTGAGGTGAGCAATTATCGCTCTTTTATTCAAGTACATTTGTTTATAACTGGCATGAAGCTGACCAGACGGTACTGCGAATGGAACCGTCTTTTGTTGCAACAACGTTATTTTTCATATGGAAAACTGGATAAGCCAAAGTTAACTAGAGCTGGAGAAGTTGCGTATGCAGGCACGCTGCGGCATGCTGCACTCCTGGGTGAGTACAGGGTCCCCAACCAGATAGGTGACACCTGCACACTTTACTCGGACTAGTCAGGACTTTCATATTTCTTGATCATATCGTTGGTTGACCATCTCAGTCCATCTAAATTCACAATGTGGCATACCTCAAACAGTTCACAAAGTTGGGATAATCTGACAACACATCTGTAATCAGATTACTCACGACAATCTAATATGTGGATACCTGCATACAATTCGTTTTTTGCACAGCCTCAGCATAGCACGCTTTTTGATAAACATTTTGTAAGTTATTTTACTGCTAGGGAAATAATTGACATGAAAAACATATTTCATTGTTAATGACGGATAAGAATGGCAAGTGGAAAAATGTTTTCCAGGAATGTAAAACGCACCATTTTTGTTTTTGTCCTAAATGCAGAACCAACTTATGGCGTACCCCACATTTGAATTATTTACAATTAATCGCTGTCACTTTGTACATGAACATGTACTATTTGTACAGTTGTTTTTTGCCAGTTCATCGTTCACGTTGAGAGATAGACCTAAGTACATTGTGTTATGTAACGACTCGTCCCTATTGCTTTACATTGAGTGCAGGCCCAGTAGTCTTTAGCTGAATCATGATCATCATCATCATCATCATAGCAGCTATGAGCTTGATCAAGAGTTACTATAACTCGAGCCGCCGCTGACCTCAACAGTAACGTGGAAAATCTTAGAAGAAAACGCTACTAAGGAGGTTGAAAAGTAATAAAAGAAGTCTATGCAGAAGAACTAGGAATGGTATGGATACAGGATTGCTAGTGATGACCAATTTCTGGGGACGGTTCCTATGCCATTTTAATGACTTACTTTCTGAGAACCAGTATGCTGCCGTTGAGGCATGTATAATCCTTCTATGGTAAGTTGAAATACCATGCATTAACGTCATAGAACATCCTGCATGACTTTCACAGGAATCTCACTCGCCAAATGTGAATTCACCTCACTCTGACAATACTATACTCACTTGTTATTCGCAGCTGTCTGTTCACTTTTGTTCAGAATGCTCTTTATATGATGACCGCTTCTTGATCTACATCGAATTGCTCGTCTGAGTTATCCAGGAATTGAATTTGTGGAATCTTTGGATCACTCAGTCAGAGTTAAAACTCTTGTGCTAGTGCTTCTGGTCTGGATAATAATATTTTCAAGTCTGTGTAAATCAACCGTTCAAATGATATAGGATGGAGATAGATTTTAAACGCCGGACATAAAATAAGAGTTGTCTGACTGGTGAAAACATCAGCTCACTTCACGCTACTCAGAGGAATCTCCAGGTACGTTGCAGAAAGAAGTCGAGATGGAAGTTCATGAAAGGATCGACAATCATTGGAAAGTTCCTTATATGGATTCCATTTCGTAAGCTAAAATAAAATATCGATACATACGGGTGTGTTATTTGGGACTGACCAGCCACATAGTTCTGATGAACTTTCCAGTAGGATGAGCGAACAGAATCGAATCAAATGATTGATGCCTAACGCCGCATATTTGATTGCAAAGTATGATTGTGCATTAGTATGTTACTGTGTAAACTGATAATAAAAATGGGGATAGGATTACACTTTGTCGAACACCATAGTCAGTGCCACCTGACGATCTTGCTTTACCACTAAACTGAGTAAATTGACTCCGGTTTGTAAAATAATCTTGTAAAACATAGACAGTTGAAGCCCGAATGCCAGATTCATCAAAAATTTGATGCGACGTCTCTTTGTCAGTGTCTCTAAACAAGCGAAAACATGATGGGTTGGACGTGAGCGACGGTAAACGAGTTCATTTGAGTTCCCACTCAGAAAATGTTTTTTTGCAGGAAGTCCTGTCAAACTTGGTAGTTTCTTTTTTGGAAATTGATGTGGTGCGTACCATCCCCCAATGATCAGCAACTCTACTTTGTATGAAACACTAAGTACCCTACCGGATTTCAACCGGGTGAGTTCTTTAAAACTAGCTGAGCTCTCAACAGGAGTAAACAGAGCAACGGGAAACTGAAACTGTCGAAACTGAGAAGGAATTGTACATCGTCCTGTTGGAACCACAATTAAGCTGCTCAACAACGATATATTTCTTGGCAAACAACCTCAAACCATTCAACTTCCTCATGGCTTGCCAGATCTTGTGGCAGCATTTTGCCAGCTAATTATGTGTGAATGCATACGGAATTCGAACGACTTAATTCACATGTGACAAAGTTTGAAGTGTATTTCACTGCAGTATAGTTTTTTTCAGTTGAATGTCTTTTTCCTCTTCCTACAAACTCTCTTGAGGCACTGTGAAGAAACTTTGTCCACATGAATGGATATCATTTCTCAAGGGCTACAAATATCGAAACAGAAATTTGGTTAGGTAAACGGGTGATCACAATGGATAGACGAGCCGATATGAACAATTAAACTCAAATTCGACGAAGATGTCACCTTTCTAAGCTTGTTTATTTTGTCGAGGAGACATTGTTGGCGTCTGATTTTGCGGTTTGCACGGTGAGTGAAGAGTGTGTGGTGTCTTATTGTGAACAATAGGCAAGAGCTCCCTAATAGGGTGGTCAGAGTACGATGCTCCCGCGTATTATTAGTGGAGGCCGGATCGAGGTGTGCGTTTAGACGTGTAAGAACTGTCGCAATGTTGCGCATTCCGATGGTGGTAAGGAATACGATGTCAAATGTGTTAAAATCACTGCACACAACACAAAGAAGTGTCAAGAAAACCCAAAAGGATTAGTGAAACGCTACCAACAAATTGTCCATCTCATTAGTGGGATAGTTGAAAGAGAAGGAAACATTACATGCCACCACTGAACAAAGACTACTTGAGAATCTGGGTTCGCACTCACCATTTAAGCAGTCCATGTAGACATTAGGATGATAACGGGTAACTGCACCCTGCGACTTTGCTGTTTATGTTTTTGGACTGTTGTACTCGCTGATTTACCGTTACTGCGAGAAAACTGTGATGAGTGTCTTTGTGATGAATGCAGCTAAACTGATCGGAGACTTCGCACTAACCTGCAAAGACAAAGGGTTTCAATAAGAAGGGCAAAATGGGGTTTAAATGGCATCGGCTCACTGCTAAGCTTTACAGTTCATTCAACCTTACTTTTTTGTTTAGGAAATTGTTTGCACGAGTACGTTACTATCGACCTACTCGGAACAACCGCTTTTTTTTTTCAGATATGCGGTACAATTGTTGACGCCTTCTGCCAGACTGTGTCAGTTGGCTGGCCGCGAAGAGATCGAACCTCAGGATGTCGATGAGGTCCGTTCTCTGTTTCTCAACGCCAAACAATCCGCGAAGATACTAGCAGAGCAAGAAGCGCAGTTCATGAAGTGATCGTACAGACGAGTGACAATTCCACATTAGACTGATCATAATTTGTTACACTTTGTTCACCTGCATTTTTACCGTTCAGTCAACCGCCTTGGAAAGTGGTGATTTGTTACTTTTCCAGTCAACTATCAGTTTTGTCAACTTGTTCCATATGTTTAAAGTGAATTAACTCGGTTTCTAAATTCCGGTGGTTCATGTTGTTTTTGTCCATCAACCATATTGTAATGTGGAAACATGGTCATTTTTCTCCCTAGTCCAGTGTGTCCGCGATTGGCAGGTCACATCGCTGAAGTTTTATCTCAGACCTTATAGTGGAAATTGCAGATTTTTTAACCGTACATTGGGTCGTCCGTAGCACAAGTGTTAGACGAATTCTGAGAATGTCTCCAACCTGCAAGCGCTGTTCCAACTCTGATTTGACGTCTTTTGTAATGCCTTCAGCTTTTACAAAAATTATACGACTTCCTCGATTTTCATTTTGACATCTGCCGTCTATTAATACATCCCTTGCAACGTTTACATCACAAGACATCTGGCCTTGTGCAGCAGAACTGGTCCTAGTAACCAGGGTCGGGTTCATAACTGCATCACTGGTGGCCGGTGTCTCGAACTTGCTTTCCACTTTCGATTCGATTGATTCTTTTACTCTTGACTGCACAACTACAGAAACATTATCGTGCTAAATGCTCGGCGGAAATGATTATACTCAATGTATAAACGTCAATTTAAATACTTATTCGTCCCATTTTCCGAATCAGAGACTATCGTTTAGAGACTCCACCCAAGGTTAAAACTTGGCAAAAGCAGGATCATGATTTCCACCTTAAATTGCTTTTGTCGGGTTTCTTACTTCCGGTGGAATGTGTTTCGTAACATCAGCAGCCTCAATGTATCCGTTTTAAAAATTTTCACCTTCTCCTGAAGCGATGTGTCATTCGATATTATTCATCAACGGTTTATCAGGCAGTACAAAATTACAGCGTAGCAAAAGTGCACTGTTCCTGAAACTTATTTCGGTTTCCAGTTCATCTTCGGAAATAATCACTAGAATTCCAGACTGGCCAAAGTTTGAGTCTGTCGCGTCGATGTATCCGAACAAACCGTAATTTATCTGTCCACTAGCAATGTCGTGATGTTCACCGAACTTGATTTTGTATTAGCAGTGCTCACCAGAGCAGCAGAACGGAGACGCCTGAATTCCCTCAAACGCCTTCGAACTGTTCATTTGGCGGCCGAAAGCTGATAGCTCATATAGCTTAGATCTACATGCAAACACATTAGACTGTGCCATCATCAACAACTGACCATCTTCTCGGGTCGGACGTGATTTTTTAACGACCTCTGATAACATTCGATCCGTCTCTCCATATTTATGCCCTTTAATTTTTGACAATTCGATGCTTCATCGGCCCATCCTTGCACTTTCCGATGGGAACCAGTGTTTCAAACTATTACGGGCGCGTCTTCCCAAACATTTCGATGGTTTGTTGAATCATTTTATCCCATGAGTTCACTATTGTTTAATTACCTAATTCGTGGTGCATTAATAAAGATAGCCTCTTACACAAATGATTTCCTGAACGTTATTAAATTTAATTGCTACCTACCATATCCAAAAGTTCGGTGAGTGAAAGTTGGATGCAGGAGCAGACGAGGCCTAGTTACATTTGTAAACCTTAGCAATAAACCTGAGTCGAGTTGAGTAAGAGTTTCCGTTCCTAGGCGTACGCAAGTGTGTCTCAGAAGGTGGGAGTTTTTGTGTGGGAAAATTGGCGGTTTTGGTCGTTGTTCGTTTGCAAGTAATTTGTACTACTTATCGATTGCAAGTAGTGAAAAAATAGACCCGAATATTTGGGTCTGGACGATTCGATCAATTGGGCCATGAATTACAGATGAGTGGTAGGGGATTTTGGTTTTCATATAAACTGGACATCACCCACAAATGATTGTAGCTGTCGCATTCCCATGGACTTTCCAGTCGGGCCGTTTCTAAAAGAAACACTAGGTTCGAGTTTCGCTGTCATTAGAGCTCATCAGTAGTGCACATCCTTGTCACGGCCGGGACTAGAACTCCGACTGAATTGTCTGGAATTTGGGGATTCAGATCATTGCAGATTGAACACTACTCGCTTTTGGACATAACTTTTTAAAGTGAGTTGATCGAACACCTTAACTGAATGTGAAGACTGCAATCAGATACTGGTAGTGTTTAATTTGTAATGACTGAGTTGTTTCGGAAGACCTGACCGATTTACGGTAACTATGTGATCGCTTCCATTAAACTATAATAGCTTACTGTGCTCAGTTGAAATCACATAGCACAGTACACAGTTAGCAGCATCACTTTTGAATATCCTTATTTAAAGCATGGTTACATGCTTTCATACATGCAGCTGATTTATGAAGTGCATTGCGTGGTTCCTCAGAGTTGGTACAGGCAAACTGATCCGGCCTTTATCCGGGATTGTGCTCTATAATGGTTGTGATTGCAACGTGTTTATTCAAACTGACTGTCAGGTCTATTATATAGCCTGACACAAGCACCGTTAGTGTTTTGAATACTAATATAGTCATAAGATATTACCATCCGATTCGATGTTAGCTGAACTGAGTAAAATCAATGCACCATAAAGACATCTGTATTGCTCAAAGTAAGCTACATAATATTTGTCAACGTGCATTGTAGTGCCGTAGATAGGTTAGTCAGGGCTAATCAATCTTAACTCTTCTATAGTATTACCTCTTCCCACGCACAAAGCCAGTGAGCGTGCCATTTTCTATTCTAGCTAAAACCTGTATACTTTCGTCTGCTTGACCAGTTAGATCTGCTCACATTCCCCGTCGACGTCAGAAACATTGGAGTACGTTCGGCTTCACAACCTGGTTAATTTTGTTTAACTTTACACAGTAACTGAATACAAAACTCAATCAGAACACTGAAGTGCTGGCCTTGAAAAATTACTTCGCACGTGTACTCAACGTCACCATTCATCAACATCGTGATCAATAAAGTATTTCATGCAGTTGGTGAGACCATCATTTGAGACTCTACCCCTTGTAGTTGGTACTTAAGCAATGATGCTAGGCTTCTAAGCGATGGACTTTGGTTCCTAAATGTTAGGGGGTACCGTAGCATGGCGAGTGTCGGTGAGTGGTGCCAAGTCGCCCAGCATACACAACCTGGCCGATTTAACCAGGTTGAATATAATGCTTAGCTTTTACGACGCTACCGAACAGACGCATACCAATTTAGCTGAGATGACAAAATCTCGTTGTCATACGGTGGCAGACCAAAAATTCATAATTATAGATAACTATTGTTATCAATGCGATCATTGAGCAGCGAGATCCTTTGCTAATAGCCCTTCGTACCTCTCGTACAGTCATGTGTTTTGTTGGTTATTCATGTGTAGCGAATTTTATTTGGAAACTAGTGTCACCTAGTGCAAGCATTTGCCTACCTTAGGGTAGCCGCTAGTTAATGATAGTAAAAAACAACTTGACTATCCACAGTCCTTGCGCTAAGTAACAAAACATTCCAGGTCTCGATTTTTCACCGACAATGGTTTTCGAAAGAGTGCCCAATTAATGTGCTGAATGAATTTCCCATTATCGTTGTTTGTAATACACACCGCAAGCCTATCAACAGGTCAGCATGAGGCAGCAAAATTAAGTACCCAGTCATGCAGATGTGCTTTGGGTCAGTGGTTCAACAGGCTGATAACAAAGGCCATGCTTGTACATTGACAACGTTTCAATCGGACGACTTATCCCTGGCGAACGCTTCATGATTGAGTGAGGTGAGTTCTGCTGCGCTCTAGGTCCTTAGTGTTCACAGTTAGAAAGTAAAATGACCATTCTAGCAACCGAAATTTTTATGTCCTATTAGGGGTAGGACGACTTACTCCCTTCTTAGTAATGAACACGTTCAGCCTAGCTGACGACCAAAACAGTTATATTTACCAATATACTTTAGGCCACTGTGATGAAGGATAGTTGTGTAGTTGTTACCAAACCATCGATAGTATATCCCCTCGTGTCCGAGAGAACAATGAAGTTACCTTACACAACTCCTATTCCAGATGGTTAAAGAGCGTACCCAAAGTACTGCATGGTACCGTGTTCTTTTATTTCACCCATCATTTTGCTTCTCAGTCGTTTACCGCTTATGTGGGCTTCACCGTACCACATCAAAATCATTGTTTTTACCGCTTTTATGTAGGCGGCATCACCGTGAATCGGTTTACAATTTCTTAGGGAAGTCTTATGATGAGCATGTCAGGTGCAGATGACGACGGGCAAGTTCACCAATTTGGCATGAGCGGTGACTCATATCATGCTTGCCTGACTACATAATAAGATTGCTTTCGACGACTGAACAGAAGTTATCGTTCTCTCGACAGTGATACTACTAACCGATCTCGTCTTTCTCCTACAGTTTTACACCCTATTTATTCTGCTATCCATATGCCTTCGTGCGATAATTGTTTTCTGAGGCCAAGACAACTGATAAACATTGGCCCCTTCAATGTCCGCACTCCCCGACACGTCGATCAGCAAGCTGCTCTGGCAAGTACTCTCTCAAGTCTGGGTATTGATGTGTGCTGTGTTGGAGGCGCGAGTCTACGATTCTAGCACGGTTATCCATTTGGGCTCACCTGTAGATAACTGTCGATTCATGCGCTTCTATCTCAGGATTTCTGGTGACCCCAAAGCTGAATCTCACGGTCAGGCTGGAGTGGGAATCACACTGAGTTCGAGAGCGGAGCAATGCTTGCTCGATTGGATCCCAGTGAACAGTCGCCTGCGCGCTGTCAGACTCATCGTCATCATCATAACAATCATGAGCCTGACCAAAAGGTACTGTGGCTCGGGCCACCGCTCACTCCAAGTATGACGTGGATTATCCTAGAAGAAAACGCTACCAAGAAGTTTGAAAATTAATAAAAGACCAAGCGGAAGAACTAGAAATTGTATGGATACAGGTAGGCCATTGACTGCGACACATCGCC
>LUCH01003566.1:11930-25402 GCA_013368495.1 Paragonimus heterotremus | reverse complement strand
CAATTAACGTTCAGTTTGTGACCTTGTATGTGTCCATATGATCAGCCAATGGGTGACTATGATTTCTTTAATACTGTTGTACATCCATAAATTCGGCTTCTTGTCTCACGAATAAAAACGGCTTACTGCAACTAGTACGAGGTCTCCTCCTTATTACTTGCGTGGGAGGTTTCAATTCGAGTACGATTCCTAGAGCTATTCGAAGTCCCTAATTTCGAGTATTACAGTACTGTTTAGAAAATTGTCGCAACTCGTTGAATTAGACACCAGCTATACGCAGGGAACAAGTAGCAAAAACCACGAAAGCCTTTTGTAGACAGACATGTTCCCAAGAACGCCCGCATTTGCGGCAAAATTCAGTTCATCTCACGTCGACAGATCTTATAAACAAGCGCGATCAATGCCATCTAACTCTGGGTATGACAAAAACCGTCGAGAACTCCAACGTAAAGTAACTATAAGCATACGTGAGCATGTGATCAAACAGTCGACAGAGTTGAAGTGAGTCTTTCCACCCGGGAGTAGCAGAAGACTAGTTTCTCTGACTCATGGTCTTGGTGTCAATTGAGTCAGTGTGAACGATACCATATTTGAAAAAGATGGCTCTCTTATCACCGGCCAGTCTATCTGACCTGACACGTGGGCTGAATATCGTGGGAAACTGTTCGGCTGATGTCAACCTGGTCATATGGAAAATGATACAAATGGTCAGTTGTTGCATTTCAGACGGGCTCCCCTCAGAAGCAAAAGTAGCCTCGGAGTTATGGAAGTGTAACAAGAGTCCTGAACCCTATATTCTGTCTCCTCATTTCAAGGATGATGGAGAAAGGTTGACGTCGAAACTGACAAATCTACTCCAGGCAGTTTGAAAAACTGAAGAGATACATCAGGATTGACGGTTTTTAGAACACTTAGTCCCGTTTTCAAACAGAAGACCTCAGAAGCATCGATCTTGTGCCCATTGCGTCTAATTTGTTTCTGACCTGGTATTATACTGATACACTAAGCCCAGGGAAAGGCAGATGTATGAAGAACAGGCTAGAGTCTGATCTAGCAGAGGTTACATTGATCACAGATTTATCGTGTCACAGGAATTGGACTGTCGGCACTCTTATAGGCAACCAACAGTCATGTCCTTTTAAACCTAAAGGTTGCGTTCGATTAGATTATTGGTACTGCTCTTTGAAATTTTCTCCTTTGTAAAGCAGTTTCAGAGAGACCCCCGAATATGTTAACATTGCTTTGTACCCACTCTACAAGCAGAATGAGAGATTACTGGTAACTGCCTCGGATGTATATCACTTCTACTGGTGCTAGCTAATGATGACCTTTCTCTCTTCTTTTATTCAGCTGTCACAGGTGACATCCCGGAACGCGCGCTTGAGGAATCCAGTGAGCATGTTGTTGAGTTTCTTCCTGGCAGTAGGTTGACCTAGATGGAGGATGTGAATGATACTGCCTTGAACAGTCCCTCTATCGAAAGTATACAGACCATGTTAGACATGGTTAATGGCCCGACCGGTTTGTATGAAATGCGCTTCACATCCTCTGGTTTTAAAGTGCTAATTCAAGACTGGGGCACTCTCACTGCAACGCTGTTTATTTCGGACAGTCTGCTTGAAGCAGTTGTCATTATCCCGTCTCGGCTTGCAATATTCCTGATGAGATAGAGTGAACAATGACACATATTGCCTTTGTCAACCTACGTCACTTGTTGCGTCGAAAAGACGCTCGTTTTTTACTGTAAACAAGAACGTATAATGCCTGTGTGCGTTCTGTTTTGTTGTATGATTCGAGAACATAGACGTTTTTTGTCGAAGATCTAAAGAAACCTGCTGTTTGATCCTTTCTGTCTTTGCCAACTAGTTCACACTAAGTTGGCTGGTCGCGTGATCACCGCCGCACGTCGACAGCGCACATTTCGGAACACTCAGGCTAAGCGACCAGTTGATCCGCTGATCGGGTTTTACGGTCTGTGGTGGGTTGGTCACGTACTTCGCACGTCATATTGCAGAAAAAAAAGTCGTTCATTAAATCACGATCTTTATTGTCCAACTCGTACAATCCTGCGTCATGTGCATGATTGCGTTTTTTGAATCGCAATTCCAGTTCACAACACAGCGGTGGTTTCCACTCGTACATTGTGTACACCTGCTTGGTTTGTGTGCGTGGCTGGAGACTTCTGTTGTGGTTTTTTGCTTACCATTCCTCGTCTGTTCTTTTGATTGCGTTGCACAGTGGCTCGTCTGGTCGCCCGTGTTGTCTGCAATCGATTCGTTGTGGGATTTTGAACATAACTTCCTCTCGCGTTAACGTATTCCATCAAATGTTAGAATAATCCCACCTCCGATTTGGTCACTCGTCACAATATGAGCATTTTACACAATGGGCATTATTTAGGGAAACCTTCAACAGTTAAGTGGAACCGTTCGATGGTCACATAACGACGTGATCACGAAATGTGAAGACTGACTGTTCTACTGAGTAAAGTGGGTAAATGTCATCTGCCCAGTTGCGATCCCGGGGATTAGTCAAATTTCTGGTTAGAAACGCTGTACATGATGACAGCAAACAGCAGCCAGTTGTGTGCCTGCACCTGAAACACATCTAGTTCTTCTGATTAGCTATGTTTTATATATTCTAATTCGTCCTTATGATTGTTTTCAAGAATATTTCAAGTTAATGCTGCGTGCTGCGGCACCTCGAACCACAGTTCATTCTTGTATTGTTTATGGCTGTTTTTACTCAACAAGTGAATACTTCGAAACATCCAAGTGAAAACATGCTTGGAAAGGCATCTGCGTGGAGAATGCTGAACCCACCAAACGTTATACTGATTTCATAATTAGAACCTGGGAATCGTACGCTATTTCTCTAGTAGTCAAAACCGTAGAGTTGTTGCATTGTAATGTTGTGCAGCTTTGCTCGTAAACTGTGTAGCACGATTCGAATGCGTTGACACTAAGGAGCAGTTCTCAAAGCCAGGAAGGTCAGACGGGAACGAAGATTGGAGACATGTATACGCACTGTGCGGAACTTGTAACTCAAATGGGGCTATCGACACATAGCTTCCAAGGGTGTGCATACAGGTCAACCATACAAGGTAGTGCTTGTGTTGTATGACAGGCAGTTTCGTTGTGAGTAGTATACTACTCACAAGTAGTATATTGCCCACAGGTTACATTCAGGAACAAAAGGGCAAGCTCCGAACGCCAGGAAGACGACAGACAAGAACAGACTTTGGAATAGTGTGCACGCGCCATGACAGAAGTTGCACCAAGGCGAATGACAACGTACTATCAACCGATGTATGTGAATGCATATCTGACGTGCAAATGATTGTACGCGTGTGTGGTTTGATTTTCGACACGACCTATACGGGAGTTTGCGAAATAAACGGGTCCTCAGACCGAGCGTCCTTTGCGATCACAACACTTGGTTTCCCGGGTGTGTATTTTCGTACATCTTGGACTGGATGTTTGGTAGCAAACAACTTCCCAGTAGAAGCGTCTTTTGTGGCCAAAAAGCTGTTACATTCGTTATTTTACATTTGTGCAAGTAACGATTGGCAACGTTGACTGCGCTGAGAAGGCGCCTGAAATAAATTAAATGTTGAAGAAATTTAACAGCAAACCAGTTGGTTCTTCAAAGAATAAGTGGTCAGGTGTTCTAAATTTTCGGAATGGTTTATGGGTGAAAAGTTCGGGTTTTCAAAGCCATCATACATCTGTCTGGATAATTTCTTGACACTTTAATAACATGAATTCCACGAACTGGAGAGAATATTTTCTTTCATAAATGTGCCATAAATCTCAACTCGAGGAGAAAAGTGTATAAAACAAAGATTTATAAAATTATTGTACACTGCCACAACGTCATTACAGCACCGGAAAATCCAAGAAACGGTAAATTAACGTTGAGCAATGATTTCAAGTGAGTTTTCTCGGGAGAATTAGTTGCATGTCATTGACAGGCTTCATAGCCCATAATGATGACTAACTGATTAATTAGTGGCGAGACAAGCGTTGAGTGGCACACAATTGAAGGGTTTACGTTTGACAGACTATTGCTTTTCTGAATAGATTTGTAATGCTTATATACGACAGTTTACTGATGAGTACAAGGGGCTTTCGGTTTTCATATAAATTGAACATCACCCACAACTGATCACAGTTGTGGTATTCCCAGTCGGCCCCGTTCAAAAAGAAGCACGAGACTCGACTTTTGTTCCTGTTAGAGCTCGTCAGTAGTGCATATCCTTGTCACGGCCAGGCTTTCGAAAAGTTCGTAGTGTCATTAGAAGTCAAAATGTAGCGAACAAGCTCGTTTTCGGTGTGTCGTCTTCAGGCCAAACACAACACAATAAATGTGAAATTAGTTGTCAAATCAAGACTGGATGAAACCTAACAAAGTGTGAATCTAGTTTTATTCCGGAAGTACGAACATTGCTGTTGTATTACCGCGTCACCCGATCGTGGTAAATTGAGTGCTCGAACAAAGGACTTCTGCGCGCAGACATTAGGGTTCCGCAACCGGATTCCGGTAGCCCTCGCACTGACCAAGCTATGACACTTCACACCTGTTGTGTACGCGTCACAGCCGCCTGTGTGCCCCACACTCGAGCTAAGGTTCAAGCTGTGCTCTGATTGGTCATGCCTTCAGCGACCAGCGATTCATTCGTCCAAGCACTTAAGAATAACGCTACCGCCTGAAATGACAATATAGTATAGTAACGATATAGTATGCACTTTTACTGAGTCACGCGTTCTCTTTACCGCTGTTATAACTTGTAGGGCATAACGTTGATTGCACCCGAGTGGGAATACAACAACGCCTCTGTTGTGAACACTTGTAACGCGGCAGATCGGCTTGAATGTGACACCCAAACTGATTCTGTGACTCCGGTGGACTGGGCATGCACAAACTGCGCTGGAAATCCTCCGTTGTTGTCCGGTCTTCTGCTAAGCAGGATGGTGGGCGCGTATTCTTTCCGACAAGTGCCTTGTTGTGCGACCGATGTAACCTGCTCCACAGGAACAAGAGAATGAGTAGATACAAAACGAGGTAGTACTACTGCACTGAGCCTTTGAGGTGAAAGTGTACAATTGGCTTGCAGGTGAACGCCAGTCTTAGTTGTGTTGAACGAAATGTTGTCCCTCAGGGCCGTGTCGAACCTTCTGATCAGCGATACATTTGATAATTCGTCCTAGTTCGTCATGTTCATACAGATCGTTTCACTCCCAACAGATAACTCACGGTCTTGTGGTTCCCTTCGTTGCGCATTACGAGCTAGGAATTTGTCCGAATATCCATTAGCACGAAACGTTTCACAGAAAATCTTGAGCTCTCTGTCTAGCATGACATCAGCACAAATTTTGTAAATTGGGTTTGGTAGACAACGTATCAAGTTCCGTTTCTGCTTCATTAGAGCAAAGTTGTGAATGGTCAGTATACCCATTTTCATTGTTTTGTATTGAGCATTGATGAGAACTGACAATTTGAGTATTTTACATAGGATTAACCATAATTGTAAATTAAACTATTCTTGCAAGCTTAATCACTCAGTTGCAAGCATTGGAAAGAATGAACTCAACAACGAATGTTCACCAGAAATGCTACCCAAATACTGTACAGCGTCTAGGAACTCCTACTAACGCGGGTTCTTTGACAGACTGTTGTTTCAACACTGAGCTTGTTCCGCATAGTTAAACTTCCGTAAAAGTGGTTGTACTTAAGCACTGTTGTCTAGGTTTACAGCAACATCACTGAATAAGTCTTGACAATGCACGGTTGACAGCTGTATTTCATGATTCCGTTAGCCACTTACCTTGCTGTTAAAACTTGTTGAAATTACTGTACCATGCTGAAATTAGATTGAATGGTTCTGTGTTGTGTGCACTACTGTCGCTGTTCTCGCTTTTAGTTATGCGGATGACGATAATGATTAGGAGGGTCGGCTACTCTACTTAACGGTGCTGTACACGCTTTGGAAGTAGTAGCGGTCAGCATCAAACAGCCAATCCGGATCTAACAGGGAAGAGACGGATATCGATTGTACTTCCATATATGTTTACATGCGTACCGGTTGACTTTTATTATTATATATACATAAATGTGATAAATGGTTTGTCAAGTGATATTTGCTGAATATCACTCACCATTTTCTTAGACCTGGTAAGGTTACCTCATGCGGACGTGGACTAGAGTTCGAAGCCTGGTCGTGATAAGGATATGTAATACTGACAAGTTCAGACAAGTAAGAAGGAGCTGTCGGAAAGTGCAATTGAAGGAGAAAACTATAAGTGATTGTAAGTAGGGTTCCATTTGTATGGGTTTGACTCTTTGTCAAATACCTCATGTATGTCCTGAGTCATGTTAGCTGGTTCGGTATCACAGACTTATCAGTGAATGACAGACGAACTGTGTGCAAAACTATATCGTTACACATTCAGGTTTACTCCAACAGTTGACTAAAAACCACTCACTTGTGCATCCAGCGAAGCATCACCCAAATATAAATCTACTTCCGGATCAGTTAAGTGAAGCAAAACTTCGAATGCACTTTCTAGGTTGTACTGCTTCTTTGAGAGAGAAACGGGTCTTGTAGATGAACAGTTGCTTTCGGGGGCGAATGGATGAAAAAGCACACGATCAAATTTGTAACCACCATTGACAACCTCACGTTCGATCAAGTGATCCAAAGCGACTTGAATGTTGGTCTTACCGACCACCTCGTACACACAACCCCACACGCGTGAATCCATTTCCCCAGTTGGCACCAAGGTGGCAACACGTCCGGGCTTACGTTGTGTTTTTGTTTGAAAGGGGTCAGAATCGGGAAGAACAGCAGTAAGTTGTTAATTTTTTGTATCTGGTTCAATGAATCAACACAACTTTTCTCAGAAACTTCGCCTACCCACGCAGAACACATAATTTCAGCTAATCAAAAGACTGACTTATTTGAACAGACTTGTGGAGTCAATTCTGATCGCAAGGTGATCCTAATCATCATCATTAACGACAACTATACATCAGTGGTTCGAGCGCATGCTTAACTGTTATACATCCACAAAGAAAAAAGGAAGCCCTAGTCAGGAAACAAAAGAAACAGAAGAGGAGGAGGAGATAAATAGCTACAGCAAGGTACGTACCCTTGTAAACAAGCAACCAAGTTATAGGTAAAAGTAAAGCGCCATCAGAGAGACAGCTTTCACTGCCTCACGTCATTAAGTGCAATTACTTCACAGACAACTCGGCCAAACAACGACAACACTCACCGAAACCGATTAGCCGTTATCTCACTTAATGTCTCCATTTACCTATACTGTGACTTTCGAGGGTCTCAATTAGGAAGTCGAAACCGATCTGCAGTAACCAATTTCTTGTGGGATGTTTTCCTTTATCTACACCATCACATATTACACCAGTCAAACACAGCAACGGCAAAGTCTTTTCGGTTTGGCAGACGACTAGCTGGTACATGGCCTACCCATCTAAATCTGTGTGAATGTAAGGAGTGAACAAAAAGCTTACTTGGTAATCACTGCTAAGTACCCACTTCCTAATTTCTTCGTTGTTTACCCTTTAGTGCCACCTGATGCGAGCGCTCGAACGCATTTATCAATGGTCTAGTATGTCCTCTTTCCTGAGTAGCCAGGACTCTGGCCGTATTAAGTAACTTGACTCTCACAGTCGGCCTATACCTACAACACTTTCGCCCCAGAGAAATACTCCTCTGTCGTAAGAGATGCCCTAGCTTTGCGAATTCCGCACTAACTTTGGGGGCACAAGCTTCTACTGCATCCCCTCTACCTCAAAAGCTGTTGGTACAACTTCTTATGCACAGAAAACGGTCAACAACTTCCATAGCTTCATTATCTAACAACAAATCTATGTAACCACGTCAATCTTGCAGAAGCACTTTGCATTTCGACGCTGCAGACCGTATTGCTGAGTAGTTAGCAAAACGCGAAATAGTGTCTAGTGTTATTTGTGCTGCTTGGAAAATGTCAAACAGCAACACCTTATCATCAGCATATGTAAAATTAGTCAGTCTTCCACCAGGTAGGAGGTCCACTCCGGCATATTGTGACTGCCGGAGACAATCCTCCATTATATCGACCATCACAAAATTAAACAAACACGGTGAAAGAGGATGGCCTTGACGTGCACAGTTCAAGGTGCTGTAACTGTCAGACAGTTCACTTGTAGCGAAAAGGCGTCCAATAAAGCACAGCCCTTATTGTCCAACCCGCTAGTTCACATGTGTATGCTGTGTGTTGGCAGTGTTGTGGGGATAGGATCACGTGGGTGCGATGTCGAGAGGTACAGGTGTGGTGTAGCTCACGTCCTCGCGAACGTTGACTGCGCGTTGTTGACTTGTTCACCGTCCGAGACGAGGCGTCAGAAGTTGTGTTGTGCCTCTTGCGAGTTTAGTCTCCTTCATGTGCGTGCGTTACGTGACGGTAGATTAACGCGCATGTGTTAGCTCAGTCGATGCGCGCGTGTGTGCATGCATGTGACCTTGCCTCTCGCAGTGTTGAGGGGACAAGGCGTCACTGTCTTTCGAGTGAGTGAAAGTGAATTAAGCTAAGCGGAGCTTGTGTGTGCAGAGTGGACAGGGGCATGTTGAATCACATGTTGGCCTGTGGAGGGCGTGATGTGTCTGTGACCTTGTGAATAGACCAGGGGTACGTGAGTGAGTGAGACAGTTAACATGTGGTCTAATGACCGAATATGGGACGAATGGATGGCTAGGGTTGAGCCATCGGGTTTGGCGCAGGATACTGAACCGCCACAGATGCCACACGCGCGCTCCCGTTAACGAGTCGGAATTCCAGTCCACAACACACACCCGGTTCCCGCTCACACGTCGTGTGGACTTCTGCCCGGTTTACGTGTGTGATCGGCGCCGTCTGTCGGGGAGGTTTCCGCCTGCCATTCTTCGTCCATTGATCCGATTCCGTTGAGCGACGGCTCGGCCGGTCGTTCGTTTTGTCCGTCATCTATCCACTGTTGGCTTTGATCGTGTTCCACGACCGTGTCGAGATATTCCTGCGAGTGTTGGAATACTCGCGCCTCCGGCCTGATAATCCACCATACACTGTAAGCCCTAACCTGAGCTGAAGTATGGGAATAAAGTGCAGACAATATGTTCACACAGCTGGTCGGTAAATCCATGCATTTAAACGACTCCAAAAGTGTGGATCGATCCACCGAATCAAACGAGAAATATGGCAGCTGTTTGGCCGGCGCTGTACATGGCATTGCTCTAGAAGTTGGCGAGGGGTAAAAACGTGATCTATACATCTTAACCTAGGGCGAAACCCTGTCTGTTCTACCATAATATTTGTCCTCTGAACTGTAGTGAGTTGACGAAATATAGTGGATGCCGGAACCCTAGTAACGACTGGGATCAAACTGATCTCCTTATGTGCTTCGCAAGAGCTCCTGATACCTTTCTTGAACATGGGAACCATTATCGAATGACCCCAGCACGGAGGGATGGTCTCCGTCGTCCACACCAGTTGAAATAACCGAGTCAAGGCCATTGCTAACGCCTCCTCACCTCCTCTTTGAAAAGTGCCGGCATGAAATCATCTGGACCAGCAACTCTATTACGTTTGAGAGGCAGAGTGCAATTGCGCACCTCAGTTTCAGTGGGTGGTGCTAAATCTACCGACCACGTTGCTACATTACAACCTTGTAGCGACAATACGGTAGAAACGGGAGGTCAGTTCTACTAACCTTCAAAGTATTCCGTACAGCACTCTAACACTCCGGACTTATCATGAATGAGTGTGTTATCTGCCTCGTTGATAGCTGACAGTCGGATGCCTGAGATCAGTGGCACGGCTTCTCACGACGCCCATAACGTATCAAGCCTTCTGGTCTAAGTGGTGCTCACTGTCCCAATCTGCACACGCGCGTCCACCCGATCACCGGCCCCGAAACCCTCTTCCACATCCGAACGCACACACGCGCATAATCACCATTTGCGCACTCAGCCAATTGAAATTCTTTCACTGGATGTGATTCGATGCGGTCGAAACACGTACGCGCCTGACGCGGCTGGACCCGGATTGGAACGGAAAACTACACATATGAGCAGTACAAGACATGGTCTCGAAGAGCGGTGCCACTTTAAGCTTGTAACACCGGCTCAACAATAAAAATCCAAAACGTTGATTTGGCCTTTTCTTTGACTGTGCTCGATATATCGTTATTTCCTAGTGAGTACTCAACCTACAACGGTTAAGAGTTCCACTACGAGTCTGCCGGTGTGCCTAGTGCTGTTTCCAGTTCCTTAACGTTTTTCTGGTGGGAGAGTCTCACGATCAGCAATGGGGCTAGTCTCCCAAACCTGTATGAATTGTCATGAAGTACGTTCCGTCTGTCATCTGAACAACCTTAGGAGTTTCGCTAAGATTCGAGGTTTGTTTGACCCATGAATCACCGCGCCGCATGCTATAGTAAATGATTTATCACTTATTTGTATCATCTGAGTCCAGCAACTATTAGGATATTTGAGATGAGAAATACTAAGTCTGGTTTCTAAGCTGGTTTGGTACTTATGCTTTACCGATGGTAAAGCCAGTTTCTCAACAGCTAATCGTCACTGTCGGTGGTGTCGTTGCCCAGCAAAATTAAAAACAAAACGACAACGTGCCAACACATGGTCCGAATCCAAGTATGTACTCCAATAAAAACGACAGCCTTGAATAGAACCACACCACTTATAACTAACAGCTATGTGATCTATCTGAGAATAAGTCCGATTCGAAGAAGGAGGGCGCCAAGTATAGCATTGATGTGCACAATGTCTAAAACTGCTGCTGGCCAAAAATAGCATACGCTCAGTGCACAGCCGCAACAGTCGCCCGCCATTATCCGAATAGTGTGATGCCATCCCAAACTCGGTACCTAAGTGAGACTCAGTCTTACCAAGGCGGCCGACCTGGACGTTCATATCCTCGGCCAGAAGGATGATATCAGAACCATAAATCAAGCGAAGGAAGGTGGCCATTTCTAAATAAAACGTGTTCTTGACACTGGTGTCACTACAGTCGGTTGGAGCATATGCAGACACTGAAAAGATTCCTGAAGGTTTTTCGTCTAGAGCTGGTTTCAACAGAACCTGCCAGACGGACGGCACAAAGTCTGCGGATAACAGGAATCCAATCTACTAATGCGGCTGCGGCCGTCGTGTTGAGAACCATACCCACTCCAGCTTGACCGGTAGAGGCAGCCGTGGAGTCACCCAGAGTGTATAACCAGTATCGAGTAGACAATCCGGGTGTTGTTAGTTCTATATGTTGACTACTGTCCTGGATTTTAGTTTCCGAGATACAGCAGACATCGACATATGACAAGTCTAACGCTTGTGTAATAATGGCCCGTTGGCCTATTTGTTTTAGTGAAAACGTTAAAAGTACCTATATTAATTCGCATTCTATGTTTAATCGAGGGACAAGGGGGGTCTGATGCTGAATGATAGAAGCTTGGACTTACAGAAACAGTTTTATTAAGATTCGCTGTAACTTTTGTTGGATTTGTAGGCCAATTATTAGAAATAAAGATTTTGAGACCTGGGGGCTTTCAATATAAATCCTTTGTAATCCGTAACGCTTTGTATTTATACTGCCTCTTTGATGACCTTAAAGCAGATGTTCTTAGTCTTAATTCATTCTTTGTCTAGTGATGTGGACAATTAAAAGTACATGTGTACATCAGTATCCTTATACCCTATACACCTAATCACGCTTATAAACTCAATCTTTTTAAAAATTTATTTACTTATTTTTCACCCACATAAGTGTAATTGTCAAGAAGATATAAACCAATTTTAAAGCTTCGTACAAACATGATAGCATTAGAATCCAACGAGATACGGTATAAAAAATCTAGCTAAAACTCAACTAGCCTCCTTTTCCAAGTCCTAGAGTAATCAACCATTTAATCTTTGCAGTTTACCGTGGTGACCATCCTATGTTTCATTGTTACATCAGATGAACGACCTGAAATGGATTGTTATATCGACAAAACTGTCATCTCCTTCCGCTTACTAGATAACCTTAAATATTGTTTACTATTTGGAAAATACTGCAGGGACGGTGAAATACGACAGTGGTGATCTTTAAAAAGTTATCAGATTCTTTTATGCTTCACTTACCTGATTTGGTGTCCCGCGATGCAAAGTATTTCCCTGAAAGAAACGACGGACGTATCCAGTGATATAACCAATGGATCTTTTAGAGTAGGGAAAATTTGGTTTCCATATGAGTGATCCATAACCGAATACACAAAGTTTGTTCGATGCTTCACTTTGCATATTTTAGAAATTCAATCAACCCATTCCTCACAACTGTCTTCATATAACAGGCATAACGTCTGGTCTGTTCGGTGTTCAACTATTCATAGTTGGATGCTGTATGTTCACGTGGTCGAACATGTGATGGTTTGATCGATAATTAACTGTTTTCTATTCTTATACAGTAGCCAGGAAACACGAATTACGCTGTGAATTCATTTTACGCATTGTCGTCAGTTGTAAACGTGTGACCAGCATATGAACAAAAGTAGATTTAAATGAGACGGTTACAAGCATATGTGGGGCTGGATTGTCAGTAGCACTCACGGTTAAACCCATGGCAAGTGAAGACTGACAGTCAGTTGCTTTTATGCGCGTAGAACCGGTAGAGCACTTAACGACTACAGATCACAGAGTCACTATCGCATCTTCCTTTAAGGTCTTGATGAACGCTCATGACACAAATTCTCAAGTATGTCGAAACATGGTTGATCACCCTTAGGTAACCGGTTCTATGTACAAAAAAAGCTGACTGTCAATCTTCATTTACCATGGGTTTAACCATGCGCTGCTGACAATCCAGCCCAATCTATACTTTTAACCGTCTCATTTAAATCTTTTTGTTTTGTTTTCATGCTAGTCACAAGTTTACAACTGACGAGAGTGTGCGGAATAAATTCATATAATAATTTATGTCTTCTGACTACTCTATTCAAATGTTTTCTGTTCTCCTGGTCACCCACATCAATGATGGCTTAAACTAACCTATAAATGACGCAAACAGAATAGTTCCACTTTAAACATAAGTTTCAGTATGTCGACGGAATAACAAGCTCCCGAGAGACTGACATACAAATGACACATGAATTGAGCTCATGAATCAACAAAGTGTGGCGTTAACAGATCTATTCAGTTTGAAGTTTTCACAGTCGGGCTCCCGTCACCCCTCGTTGAGAATTCAGTCGTTTAACGTTCGCGCTCTTATAAATTCTGACAAGTTCTTAATTCGCGCTATGTAGTGAAAGGAACAGCAAGATCATGCTTCATTTGTGGGGAGTGAGACGATCTATATGAACATGAGATACTGTTGTGAGTCAAGAACATGGATGGCGCAAGGGTCATTTATTCAGGAAAGCAACTCATGAGTTATGCGTTTCGACAT
>LUCH01003566.1:0-10741 GCA_013368495.1 Paragonimus heterotremus | reverse complement strand
GGAACGAGAATCCGAATTCTGTCAAGCGCATTACGATAGCAAGGACGAACCAGCGTATTGTTTAGGAGGGTTTACAACATATAGTTTTTTTTTGGAAAATGCCTGTTTTGGAGGTGTTCACAGATCAATGAATTTCACAAATGAATTTGTCGGTAGTTATGAGTGTCAAGATATATGAATCCATTCACGAAATCTTACAAATGGACAACACTTCCACTGACCTTTTCCGGGTGTTTTCAGGCTATTCAAATTACCGGTGTAATACGTCTATTTTTTTAATTGTGTATATAAGCTTCTTTTTCGTTTAAAATGATCAGACTTGGTTATTAACCCTGATATTTGTAGTGACCAATCACTCAAACGAACGTCCGTAATTTTTGTTATCCCGATTTTCTTTTGACTCGATTACTGCCACAGATGACAGTAAGTTGGGTGAACAGTTGTCCCCGAATGACCGAATCTTGTTAAACACCAGCTTCTTATGCTAAAATGAGTACTTCGTATGCTTGATAGTCTTAGCCAAATGTTGTGATATAAAGTACTCTGTTATTTTATTAGAAAAACACTAGTCAATCTGCATAGTCCTTATGAAATAAAACAGAAAATCTGGAATTACAAATCGGCGATTAAAAAAATATATCGTGCTTTTAAATTCCTATTTATTTCATTGTGACCCATTTAGTGACATTTCAAACCTTGAAGAACTTTAGAAATATGCTGGCTTTCTAAAAACTTACTTGAATAAAACTACATCCAGTTTGTAATAAGATCTAGTGACAGGAATATGAATACTCGTACAACGTTCCATCTTTAACGTCTGTTTCTCACATGCTTTCCATGGTCTCCACTCTGATTGCGAATAGAAATGATTACATGCAGAAGGTGACAGTTGTAAGGAATTTTGAATGGATGCTCTATACATGGTCACAGTTGAAGTCGATGGTTTCCACATTCCGAATTGTAAAGCGAAGTCAAAGCGTGCCGTACTTCTATAGACAATAGCCAACTAACGCTGTTCGTTCTAGCATTGCATTTACGCGGTACCCGAAAGAGGAGCGGTTCCAACAGAAGGTCATCCTTTTGAATGAAACTGTTTGCCCTGTAAAATTTTCTTCTTATTGATGGTTGTTACGTGTTGCCCATAACTTGTTGTTCGCGAATCTGCGTTCTCCATTTGAAGTGTTCACTACAAGTTGTCGGCCCTATCGTGTTCTAAAAGAAGATGTAAAACAAACAGACATAAAACGAGCAGAAATTTGATGATGAATGAGTGGTATGGAAAAGGATCAAGAAGATCTGCTCTACAGCGGAGTTTAAAGATATTTCCTAAGCCAATCATCAACCTCAATAACCCTTGAATGCTATACGAAGGATGGGAACGTATAGTAAGTCTGAATGTCGAACAATTTACTATTGCACAAGGGGGCACGCACATTTTTGCCATTTACCGCGATAAGTCTTGGACTGACAGTATCAACAGGCTGTATGCCCAGACCTGTGAAAACAAATTTGGATCACTATCGACTACTTAATTCTTCCGTGCTTCTGTGCAATGATGCCAGTAATTCCAGGCAAGGCTGTAACAACAATGTATGAGGTTGATGCATTTTATAATGTCTTCCTTCATCCTGTTGAACGAGTATTCGACGGGCAGACAATTGAGGAGGAAACTAAGCTACTTTAGTGAGGAAGAGTGATCGTGCTATACTGCTCACACCACCATTGTTCAGTAGTGGGGCAAGGGCGTGGATTTTGACATCGAAGTAGCCGCGGGAAAAATACGAGAATAAACATCGGAGTGCAGCATAGTATGAAATGGTTCTTGGTACGTAAGGGAACGTAAAGGAACAGAGAATTGACGTCTGTGGCAATCATGACGTTCTGAGACCAGCACCGTATGCAGAAGAATGTTTTTTTTGTCATGTCGAAACGCATAACTCATGAGTTGCTTTCCTGAATAAATGACCCTTGAGCCATCCATGTTTTTGGTTTACAACAGAATTAGTGGCCAAATTTGAAGCAGCCTTTAAAACAAATTTAGCTGGTTGAAGTGTTGCAAACTACTTGGGTCCCAGGTCAAGTGGGTAAGTGAGTAAATGATAAAAGAATATTCAGCGAAGTTTACATGCGAAAACCGTCAACTTTATAGTATCTGGGTATGACGGCTCCTTTATGATGGAGACGGATTTCGGCTGTCACAATTTCCCTTTAGAGCTCACAGGTCAATCGGATGTCAGTCTGATTCTCTTAAATGGTGTGCAAAGGATAGTTCGCTTGTAACAGCTTTTGTGTACGTTGAAATGCAAATAGGTTAAACCTGGACGCTTTTAATCCTTAGTGTTCATATTGTGAAAGTCCTGTAGCCGTGTCAAATGTTAGGTCATACATAAGAGGAATACTACCCAACGTCCTGAATTTAGACTGGGACATTTGGAGTACGTGAGACCTGAGACAGTCGATCACAGCTGGTTTCGTTCGGCCATCACTAAGCCACCTTAGTCTCCTCTTTGCATACCTTTTGATGTGCTTTATCTTGACTTGATAAATGTATTGTCACTTGGTGATAATATCGCGATTTACATGCAGCTGGTGTATGATTCATTCATATTTCTCTCCGAAACTGGCAGCTAAAGTCCAACACCTCTCAGCCAACAAGCTACTTGTTGCACCTCGGACGAAATAACTGTCGCAACGTTCAGGCCACGTCCGATTTGTTATTTGAACGTCCGATCGTTTCAACTGCTACTGGGAAAATGTTAGAACAATATCAAACTGGAACTAGTAAATGTTCCAAACAATCGCGATTTCGTTAATGGGAGTTTCTGATTTATAACAACATTCACGCATTTGTAATAACGGGCAGTTGACTGACAGACGGATGAATCTGGAAGCAACTGGCATTCTTTCCACTTATCAGTTTCACAAATTTTGAACACAGTACGGTATGGCCCAATTACAACGAGGGAATCTGCGGATTGTCACTAGTCTTCCACTGTTTTTTAAACCTTTTTAGTTATGAATAACGTTTTTCATTATATGTCGGTTAGTGAAATGATGGTACTCTAGTCATTCGAGACAGCCGTTTCCAAATAGCAACGCCCCGTAGATCGAGTCCACTAGTGACAGCATCACAACTACAACCAGTGAAGACGGCTTTAATTATCTTGAAGCCATTAGCTCCATGACTTTCAGATACGTGAGCCCTCGGTGAAAAAAACATCAGTCAGATGCAACGTGCATGGCTCAGTATAATTTATCATTCCTAACCAAATAATTTACGTGATACCACTTATAAATTTTATGAAACATGAACCAAGTGACTGAATGCTTTCTAACCGTAAACAAGGCGGGTGTGAATGAACATAATGTGTGTTGCGTCAATGCTAATTACTGAGTTACTAATTGGCTTTGCCACATAGAGTTAAAATCAAAAATGTTACAAGTTGTACAACGTTCCGACAGTCTCGCGGAGCCTTTAACAAGCGAGTGAAGTAACAGAAATCACTATATACAAACACCTTAGAAGGTAGTAATCAAAGTACACGTGTCGATCTGTTGGACCTGAGGTGTGTGAACTGGCTACCAGTAAGATGGACGAGTTTATGGGTCAGTTGAGGTCACAGCACTGACTTCAATAGCTCACATGCACAAACGCCTAATAACAGGTCTAACAACAACGGGTCGATCTTCAACTGCAACCGGGCTTCACGTTACAACCTCAGTTGATTCAGCGGTAGTCGACAAAAACTGCCCTGCGCATTTACTGATTTTCAATTTACCCAGAGCCAATGATACAATTCATTGTTCGCGAAGTCGTCGTTATTGCTATCGTGATTTACTTCTCGCTGCTAACCGACTAGAATGTGGGAGTCTTGAAAACAAGGTTTGAATGAAAAAAGCCCCTGGGGTTTATTAAGAATAGCTGTAGCCGAAGGGTTATATATCCTTTAAGATTGAGTCGGGATAGACGTATGCGGTTTCTTGTCTTCTAGTGTGCAGACAAGTTTCTGTCGTTTGCTCTCTGCTCGTTTATCCACGACTGAACTCACAAAATTACAAAACAACAAACGCTCCTCCTCTTGCAAGTCATCAAGCACGTATGTTCGTTGAGCAATATTCCTCTCTAGCTGAGTGATCTACGACTTCACAGTGTCTCTATATGACTGCAAGCGTGACGTTTCAGTGACACTCCGTCCGGACGAATACGGCTTCTACGTAATGTTATCCAATAACATTTAGGATATGTGTTAGTTCGTACATTACACGACCACTCGAGAGTAGTGAGATATGTGTTAAGTAGCTGTTTCGATCCTGTTGTATTCAAGAACGACGGAAAATACCAGTAGTAAGTAAGCTTTATTAAAGCTACCGTTTCAGGTAACGTTACGGAAAACTCTCAGTCCACACGGTCCAGGCAGCCGATGTCCGCATGTGTTATCGATCGCTTGAAGGTCAGAGCAATCTGATTGGCCGACTGCATGGCTCATTTGCATTCGATTGGACACAACAGATCCGTTATTGATTTTTCCAACCAGATGTGGTTTTTCCCTATTTTCTATCGGTAAGAGATCTGCGATTGTCGTTTAATATTTAATGGCCATTGTCAACAGCTGTAACACATACATAATTTCAATCAAACCCAATGACTATAAAAAGTCCCCATGTTCCCTTACGCACACGGCATAGTCAGAGTAAACTATGGGTAGCGAATGGAAAATATGTGGATTGATTAGATTAACTGTACTGATGGAATAAAACATGACAAAAAGAACAGTTGGGAACCAAGATTCTGTAGATGCCTCAAACTACAGATAAATGATACTAAAAGTCACAGGTTACTGCGCTTACAACAAAGTTTACTTTTGATCACATTTCTACAGCTTTCCAACAGTAGCGAAAGTCTTAAGTTCCATAATACTGTGTTGCGTATGTAACCAGTAATGTGATGAGGCGTTTGTCAGTCAAACGTAACTGCTCGGTTTCCGGTTTCAAGGTCTAACAGTTTTCCTTATCACTTTCTGGTAGTTAATATTATCACCAGGCCAATAAGTAAACCATCAAATCTCAGATCATTTTTGGTTAGTATAGCTTTTGGTTCAAGAGATCATGTGTCTGGAGCACTTGCTACAAACCAACTCTTGAAAACTGGTCAACCGTTTCCATCTCACCTT
Source organism: Paragonimus heterotremus (assembly GCA_013368495.1). Classification (NCBI taxonomy): domain Eukaryota; kingdom Metazoa; phylum Platyhelminthes; class Trematoda; order Plagiorchiida; family Troglotrematidae; genus Paragonimus; species Paragonimus heterotremus. Next base: position 5,570 of record LUCH01003566.1, on the reverse strand, counting down.
TTTAAGATTGAGCATTGCAGGGAAGTATCTACTGATTTGGATTGTAGTGTCTGAATACTACTTTAAATGAGCCACTCCAGAAGGCGGACTTTTATCATATTGCCTCTCAGCAGCAGGCAAACCACTCAGAACATCGATTGTACAGTCGAGTACCCCAAGAATACAGACAATCTTGCAACTGTAAGTGCTTAACGTCAATGCCCACCCACTTATCCTGGGAGAGAAGATTTATTACAATCTCAGTATAGAACCTATAATGATCGACGTTTAGGTGCAATCTGTCAAGACAGCTGCAAACCTATTGAATCGAACAAATCGAGAAGGAATGATAAAGATTCCCTCACATTAAATTGGTTCTGTACATAATAATTCAGTACTGAGCAAAACTGTTCGACATTTAACCAAGTAGATTCTGTACATGTAAATCAACACATTCGCAATTGACATCTTAAAAGAAGTAGAAAAAAACAGTTAAATTGAATGGTAAAAGAAACAAAATTTTCATCACACGCTATTCTAAACACAAGATAGGTTTACATCTCGTGACCGAGATTAACTACCTGTGTATATGTGAGGAAAAACAATTACTGGGGGCCAAAGACACTGTAAGGTCTGAAAGAACTATTCGTGTAAACGAAGTACTGAGTTAAATAACGTGAGTACGTTAGTTTCAGCCATTGCTAAAATCTGTTGTCTGACCTCTCTGGAAGGATTAATTGTAACTTTGCGTATGACAAAAAAGTTACTCTCGCGTTAAACGCTTCACATACAGTTCAAGCTCAGTGATGACTTTTAAACAGATTGATGACGTGGCGATAGGCTCGCCTCTTAGTCTTATTCTGACAGATATTTTCATGATAAAATTGGAAAATGAGTAACCATATACGTGTTCTCGAGTATTCCGTCTCTACTGACAACGATTTTGTCAGTTACCTAATCGATACAGATTCAAACGTGTCCTCAAGGTGTTCAATCAAGTGCATCATTCCATTCAGTTCATCGTCCAACTGGAGGTGAACCACGCATTCCACTTCCTTGATGTAACTATGAAGCGGTGTCACGACGGCTCATTAAAACGTGGTACATTTCGTAAACAACGTGGGCAGACAGATATTCTGATTTTTACAGTTTTGTGATCTTAAGTCGGAAATGAAATTTGACCCGGTCTCTAGAGCCACAATTAAGGAGCGTCTGCTCGGACGACATGATGGAGGCCACCTTCCATTTGCTCACTCAAAATTAGTCTTAAAGACATGCTACTTGTCCATAATGAGATAATGTAGTTGTCTTCTTTCAATTGTTCCTGTTGTACAATAGAGTATGTCGGTCGACCGATTAGACAGCTGTTCAAAATGATTTAAGAGCATCATCCAGTTTGAATTGAAATGAAGCTACAGAATTAACCACTAGTGCACTCGCGTCATTTTTTGTGACGAGTAACCATCGTCCAGACATATCGAAAACAGTCCGGGTCATTTACAATGCTTCAGTCAACTTAAGGCGACCAGGCAATGGATTTCGTCAGCGGCTGAATCAATTGCATTCAGTTTGTTCAGGCTATATAATTTCGCGGTCTTAGGTGGTTCCTACTCCCCAATCACACACATTGTAGCGAAAAGGCGTCCAATAAAGCACAATCTTTATTGTTCAACACGCTAGTTACTGCGCCACACGCGCGCTGGCGTTCGTGGGTCAGAATTCTAGTCCACAACACCCCCCCAGGTATCCGCTCACGCGTCATGTGCACTTTTGCCCGGTTTACGTGTGTGATCGGCGCCTTCAATCGAGAGGTTTTCCGCCTGTTATTCTCCATCCGTTGGTCCGATTTCGCTGAGCATGTCCGGTCGCTCGTGTTGTCCGCCATCTATCTATTCTGGGCTTTGATCGTATTCCACGATCGTGTTTAGATATTCCGGTGAGTGTAGAAATAATTGCTCCTCTGGCTTGATAATCTACCACAACATGTACACAAACAACCGACCTCGGTCACGGGATGTTAGCACATGCTGTGTCCAGAAGAGTGGGTGATGACGTCTTTATGCGTAGTGTGTGGTTATTATGACGTTGAGTTAAGTGTACTGACCCGTTGATGATTTATTAAAAGCGCTCTTCATATTCTGTATTATGTAACTAAATGGGGGTGTGTATGTTAAACACATACAATGAGGAAGACGTTGTGGAATACCACGGTTAACATTGGTTCGCACTCGTACATTGATGTGGGTGACGTACAGGCGGTGTATCGTCATCCCACTTGGTGGCCAAGGTCTGAGTCCTTTGGCCGCCATCTTGTTACCACATTACTCCTAAAACTTACAGTAGTCCATAGTCCCTTCCTACTGATTCTGTCTAGAATCGTTACGAATATCCATAAATAGCAGTTTATGAGACCTGAAGAATCTGCCCCCAGGATATTTATGGAATCTTTCATATCCAAAAATCATAGTCAGGGATATCTGTAATGGTTAATTTATCACTGCTATCTGTAAAACTTGCGATACAAACGCTATAGAATGAATGGGTCTATTGTTCACGCTGTGGCACAGAAGTGCACATACATTCCACGCAGACTAAGTGGTTCTTGTAAAGCAGTAGCTATTGACACAGGTGAGGTGTAAAATATTGTTTTTACTCCACGAAAAGACATTTGTTAGTCAGAATCCCTGAACATCGACACGTGCATATGTATTAGATTACTTAACTGAGAGAGCACAATGAACACACTTTACATTCCGAAAACCGAACGAAATTGATGGACGTTCCTAAGTTCATGATTTGGTGTACGGAGTAATAAGTCGCTATTCACAGATACTCGTGGAGCCAGACAATACAAAGTAACAAGCCCTGGGAACAAACAGTCGGAAAGCATAAATCATGCGAAATTCTTTAGTAACTCAGGTGCATTATCCAACTATGGGTTTTCAGACCATTTTATACTTCATACCCGTAAACAGCCCAGTGAAATCTCTAGATCGTTACAATGGGCTTCTTAAACGGATCTAGCTTTGTCGTGTTAACAAGTAAACCAGGATTTTTTAGCTGACAGGCGAGATAGAACACAGATTCAGAAGAGAAGTTACATGTGGATTTTTTGGATCCGGGTCCATTTTGCTCAAGACATTCGAGTAAAACGGTCAGTATTGGTAGACGCTTGGAATCATCAAGCTCGGAAATTATTACATCATCCAGGTGTGCTGATGATGAGTGATCATACTGGACTGCTTGGGAGTAGTCAGGTGAAAGCATTAGTGATGTACTGAAGTAACGGGGGGGGAGTACAGGAAGAAACACTGGGGCGCAGTCGGGCAAGAACTGATGTTTCCCTTACACTAACTTATCACTGACCGCTAATGTGTCCCGGGATTATCGTCATGTACAAATTAATGCTTGCTTTTCGATGTGTTGTTGAAGCACATACGAATAAACAGCTCCTGAGCGTCCCGCTTTTCAGACTCACAGAGCAAATACGAGAAGGCAAATGGCTCGCTTATTACATAGTTTCATGGGTTGTCACACTTGAAAAAAGTCTTAAATTGTGTGTTATTGTTTATGTTGATTGAAGAGAAGTCGTACTGGACGGTTTCTTAATGTGGAGAAAAGATGGAAATAAGTGAATAAAAGCAAACTTCAAAAAAGTTACGGACGTGAAATCCTGTCGACAACAAACACTGAACACACTGAATTAACGTTCTGTCAGAAAGGGACATTTAATGATACATGGGCGTAGGCCAGGCCGGTGGTTAGGAAACTGACAGTGTGGCTTGACTGTCGTGTACGTACAGATCGAGTAAAATTTTAAAACACAAAACCGATTCAGTCGTGAACACAGTTCGACAGTATGCATCACTGTGAATAAATCCTAATCATGGAGCAGTTCTGTCTACAAAGTAACCTGTCCATTCTATAGTCCAGTTTCATTCATTCTTGCTTGGTGGATAAAGATGTGCGGGAGGTTGACCCTGAATGTGAAGCAATTCATAGGTAAGAATTAGGTCACCTACAGTGTTCCTCTAACACAATGAGCACTGATTTAATTTAACTAATTCTGTTAGTGGCCAATCTCTGAAAACTTTGAACACAAGCCAACTCTTCGGCAACAAGAACGAGAAATATGTAAGTCTTTTTTCAGGCATGGGAGGGAAACGGGGACGGACACCGCGGGAGGGTCTTTAGGGAAGAAGGCTACACAAGTTCTTATCAAGAGCTGTGATGTCAATTGTGGCTACACAAGCTATGCACAAACTTAAATTGTCTGTTGCTGGAGTACTTATATTTTGTTCGCTTACCGATGCGAGTAGTTTGGTGTCGTCAAGGCAGAACTCAGCAAAATTACGATGGTGAGTATACCTGTTGTTGTATTTTTTGGCACTGAAAGGCAGCGCAACGGCAGACTTTGTCTAAAGGTAGCGAAAACTCCGCAGATTCGTGAACCTATGATTTGTCTTGCTGATGAGTTTAAGTTCAGTTACCTTCGCCTCTAGAGGATTATCTAATCAACACTCCAGTACTTCGATGCCCCTTGAAACCATTTCTGTCGTTTGGTAGTTTATTGGGTTATCTCTGAAGCCACCTTTGAAGACCAGTGTAACTGTACACTGTTTCCAGGCCTTCGGGTGACGATCAACCGATTAGGAACAATTAAAAAGTGTTGCTAGCGGTTCTGGTAATTTCATACAGCCTTTAAGAACGACAAGGGATATCAAGTTTGTGCTGAATGAATTGTGAGGCAGTAAATTTTCCAAGTTGATTCTGACTTACGATACCGAAGCTTGGGGTAATTCACTTAGGTTATCCCTATCTGTTCAAAAGCAGCTCGTGAGTTTCTGTTATGCACACTTACATATCGTATCCCAGGAATGTTGTTTTCCTTTTCATGTTTGATGCTAAATCAACCTGAGGGTTAAGGTTGTGGAGCATCAATCTTACTCCAGGTGCCTGCTGCTACTTCGCTTGAGATAAACTTCTGGGCAAGAACGTGTTGATAACAAGATCGGTCCTCTCTCGTAAGGGACCCGTTGTCCGATTTCGTCAAACGACAGACTTAACAAACGCATGTTCGGTCTGTCCGATCTGGTATGTACCCAATACTGAACGCTTCAATATAATGAAACAGTTGGTCTTATTTCTTAGGCGTTTACGTTAGCTACTAGGTCTGGGTCATGTTACCGAAAGACGATTGCAAACGGCAACAGAGACTGCCTCGACAATGACCTACCGGAGATGATGTAGGCTGGGTGTGGTGGTACAGCTGGATAACTCCACCTTGTTGGATTGTGTCTTCATCGCTTTGAAATTCGAATTGCAATAGACCATTACGTTCATATTTTGTTGAACATTTCATATAGTACCAAGGGAAGAAAGAAAAGAAGCGCGTGGTGGGCTACAGCCCACTCGACGGCTTTTGAGTGCCACCCAATGGGTTGGACTCCACCTTGCATTTCTTTCTTTTATACTCTTGGTTGCTGCAGTTCGTCCCAGACTAGGCTAGAGCTAACGTCCTATTATATTCCCAAACAATGCTGGAAATATATGGTTTGTTGTTAAACTCTATTGCCTTCTTTTAGTCCGAT
>LUCH01003565.1:56399-68146 GCA_013368495.1 Paragonimus heterotremus | reverse complement strand
TTTGCTCAATAAACGAATTCTCTGGCCAAGCGTCTTTATACGGTCACAACAATATTACGTGAACACATCCTTACTTCATCACCTTTGGTTTTACTCAGCCTTCATAAATTTATCATCCAACATTAAATCTAAGCAGGCGCAACACTTTTACAGAAGTATCTCGCGCCATGAGATTGGAAATCGCATTGCGAAATGTTTGACAGGATGAAAGACAAAGACAAACATCGTCTGTATTATTTGAAAATTATCAGGCAAGAATACCTAATAGTCATTGTAGTCAAAAGGCCTGTAAAGCCCCCATTTTATGAAAAAAGGGTTTTCCCAGATCCCGGTATTTTGCACCATTATGTATATCTCCTGCTGTTCTAGAATTTCCCTAGAGTGAATTGAAACTATAGTGTAGAGATGTCAAGACTGTCTGTTGAAAAAGACATACGCCACATGTTGCAAACGCACGAGGTATATTTGTAAATCACATGCTAACATAATCACATACTGTCAGTCCTGTACGAACTGTACGGACACAAGAAACAAGTAAACGTGAATTAATTTCTCTAGTTCTAGTGTATGACCCTTTGTCTTCTTTCATTATTTTACATACGAAATACATATGAAATGTAAACAGCGTAACTAGATTTTGAACGCTGATGTAAGGGCTAGTATACTCACAATGAGCTATCAGCAAACAAATGAGGTGTGTACTGAGCGAGATACTTCAGTTCGTATGTATCGTTTTCACACGTACAATCGGACGACCACTAATCTTTGGGTCAAACAGTTTCGTCTGCTTACCTAATCTGGGCACTGACAACCTTTCATGTTGCACTAACATTAGGTTACCCGACATGCCAGCTGTGATTCGAATCAGTCTCCATGATCCTATTTCAGCTGTTGTACACCAGATGCCAAGAGTATGCATAAAAACAACAGCAGTCTAGCTCATACCACTTGCATTGACGCGCATAGGTGTTCAGACACCCTCAGGTTTCGGTCTGGTTACTCTACCACCCTCCAGGATGGCAATGCACACGTCTGTCAAAAGATATGCAAGTCAGTACAAACATACGCACTTCCACTGGCACTTACCTTATCGATCACTGCAATTTCTTTGCAAGGAGGCTGTTCGATTTTGAACAAATTTAATCCGTGACGCAATTCCAATTCACGAGCCTTCAAAATGTTCAGTTGATCTCGGAAACGTGCCACGCTATCCAGTCCGATTTGGGGTGGCAAGTCGGCTGAGTAAGGTCCGGTGGCTTGGAGTTCAGCCAACAGGTTGGCCACAGAGCGTTTGAAATCTTCGGAATCGCTCAACAAACCGGTCTTAAACTTTTCTTTCGATTTCTTGATCATCTGTAAATTAGCAATGATTTAAAAGTCAAAAATGCCGTAAAAGATACAGGAGATAAACTCTGTCTAAACGTAATAAAAATCAACTTGGATTTTCATCACACTTATCGGAAATGTCATACGATCAATTGCATGAGACTTTGGTTTCATCATTCTACATTCATATGGAACTATTTTTCTTGTCTCCGCCCATTTGATGTTGTTAAAGTTAACTATTTAGGTGGCGGTCGCACTTTTCGTAATATCATCCTTCCAACTATACGCACTCCATCTGGTATGAATCCGAAATTCTCACACATACGTACTAACACCAATGTGTGTTGTACTTAATACGTGGTTACCTGTTGTTGGTTGTCTGTTTCACTCATGTAATAGACCACTGAACTAATCGTCACAGAGAGAATGCGTTCTTCATGAGTACCAAAGGGATTGAAGTGTGTTACATATTTAACATCTTATACGTAGGGGTTTTGTCAACGGTTACATATGTTAGTACCCATCTGTGAGTATGTAATGTCACGTAAGTGGTTGGGAAAAAAATTTGTCCTACCTGTTCGGCAGCCACTAGAGCACTTTGGAACTGCATCCAATCGTTCGCTAAGTTCGCGCGACGATTAGCAACCTCGTCAGTGTAAGTCACTTCGCATTTGTCCAGGATGGCAAACTGTTCCTCTAACGGTCCGAATTTAGCCTGAATTTCGTGCTGTTCTGTGAGTATGCGCTCCAACAGTTGGATTGATTCGCTTAGCTCGTCCAAATTCTGAGGAGGCTTGGAAATTCTGAAAAGGGAGCATAGTGGGTGGCTGTTAACATCTAATGAAATGGCGAAGGTGAAAGATCGTGGAAACAAGTGACTAATTGCAATAGTATGAACTGACCACACTTCATTTTCATGAAGTAGGCCGAAGAGTTGCTTCATGACTGTTGCCTAGAAATTGTTTTCATTTTCAGAGATGGTGACGACATCATGTGACAATCAAAGAAGTTTTAGTCTTGTCTCTATCGCGGATGCACTGATCACACTTTCACCTTACGACAGATAACGGAGAACTGACACTCTTTTTCTCAGTCAACGGTCACGACAGTTTGGGAGCTGTATGCTGCTTTCGACTCGGTTACTCGATGCGCTCTCTGAAACTGTTTCCGTCGCGCATGAGTTTCAACTAATTGTGTCGCTCTAAGTGCAGAAAGTATAGTTATGGGCAGCAACCTCGAGTGGTCTGTAGGCCAAGTGGCAATATTCTGGAGGGAGCACTCAAAGTTTCCAACGATCTCACAGTGGAGTCTTTATCAGCTAATGAACTACGTGATATTGAGTATGTGAAAAATATTGCTTCACCGTATTTGTCTGCAGAGAACATGCGCACTATACTAACTCAGTTAACTGATACGGCTGGTCCGTATAGCATATATTGCACCTTCGAAGTGTGAAGTGTTGTCACACGATTAGATAGACATTGACCTAACGGTTAGTCCGACTCAGGTCACCCATGGACAAGGCGCAAAAGTGGAAACGATGGTGATGATGACAGTGAGGATGATGTTGTGCTATTAACGCACCATATATCTCCTAAATTTCACAAGTTTGCCGTTCAAATTCCATAATTAAGATCGGTTGCGTTTTACCATCAGAAAACTATGTAAATTCATTAAAACCTTCCTAATCAGCCAATCTGCCAAGCAAGTATATTTAGAAATAATCTAACTCCCCATCTACTTCTCAGTACTTGAAGTACTGTTCAGTTGGTTCTTTGGGGTTGGCGACTTCTATGACAGATCACACTGTCGTTGATTTAACTGATGGATGTGCCGCTCTTCAGAAAAGTCATATATCCTGAACATAACACACCAGCAATTGCAACTGAACACCTAGATATTCTTAGTACCTTACAGAACCAAGCCTCGAAGTCAAGGCTGTTACCCGTTAGACAGACATCGTACATCGGTCAACTAATCGCCGCTTCCAGATCATTCGAAAGGTACCCCGTTAGCTTGATAACCACAGAACGTGTCCACGACACCGAAGCATATGCAGCCTCATGGATTCTACCCGCGTGCTAGACTTACCTGTTTAGTAAACGTATTGACAAATCGCTTAATTGTCTAGGTGGTGTTCCTGTCACACTGAACCAACGCTATGGAAAAAGTGTATCTCATCCCAGATAGTTGAGAATATCGTCCGAATGAGCAGATCAAGGTTCACAACTGAGCCTTCTAAGTTTTAATGAAAGACTACTGTCACATATATTGTTCGGACTTCTACAGGCAAAGTTAAATTTAGTCCCAGTTCGTTCTGTGACTTTAATCGAGCCATTGTTTACACCAAATTCAATCGTTTGTTTTGATGTGTTCACGCACGACTATTAATTTTCACGTCTAACGACTGCACAGGACAGCGTGCACCACATTTTTGCTTGTGAGACTTACGTAATCCATATCTGTATTGAATGTTGAAGTGAGGTAAATTCTGCTAAGTTTTGTACTCAGGATAGAGATCAAACAAATTTGGCTTCGTTCGCTTTGACGCTCTTCATTTAACGGTCATATTCGAGTATTGATAATCGTCTTCGCTTTGTTTCGTTGTGCTGTTACTAGTTATCTTGGTCTGGGAACGAAGTGAGTTCTGAATTTATCTGCGCATTAATCGTTGTATCAATAGTGTCGTTTTTATCTACCATCAAACTTAGCGTTAACACCTCGTGGCCACTGAAGTTCAACGTGTTATCCATCGATAATCTAATAAACGTTACAGTCTGTCAGGTTTAACCATCGTGGGCCTGGCCGAAAGACACTGTGACTCGAGTTGCCCCTCACAACAACAATGATGTAGAGTAATAGGAAAGAATAACTGCCAAAAGAGATAAAAAGGGATAGAAACAAGACTAAGCTGAATAAGTAGAAAGAATACGAATGCACTGTGGGAAACATTCCGATGGTATGTGGACTATGTGACCCAACCGTTGCGGACTGTGAAACTTGGCTAGCTGACCAATTGTTCCCAGATTCCAGACGTTCGGAAATACGCGCTTGCGAACAGTTGTGTTACTCAGGCGATCAGCCCACCTGGTTTGGGTTAATTGACGGAGACAACGATGGTCACATAGCAAATCTGTTGATATTTTCGTCTGGAACAGACTACGTTTTCAAACCACAGAGCAAAACAAGAATGCATATAGGCATTATGTACACTTTCTTTTAATGACAGCTAGATGTTATTTGGACATCACAAATGACGTAGCTATCCTCGCTGATATTTAATCAGCAATAGTACAAGTTGACATTACAAATATACAAACTATTCGGAAAATAACATATACATAAATCACTTACTTCTCTGATACAGTGGCGATATACGTATAGACACCATTCAATGAATCAGTTGTCATATCCAGTAGAAGGTTCGTTAAACGCTGTTGCCAATCGCGACAATGTGCAGCAATCGCATTCTTCAGTAGGCTGAAATCTAACTGCAGGAATCGTGTAGTCACCATGGTCTCAGCATCTTGAACTTTGTTAGTCACTTCAGTATATCTGACAGTGTGAAAACGGGGACAGGAATTTTGTGACTGGCTGACCATTTCACGATAGTTTGCGAGTGTTTTCAATTACTGATAGCATGCTACCAACCGTTACAGATAGCAGTAAATTGATAAATGTTAATCAGTGAACTGTTTGAGGTAAATACACCACAAATTTCGAATGTACATCACGTCTGTACTTGGGACCCGATGGAGAAAACATGAAACACGTACGAACGTAAACCTGATCGTAGGTTAGAAGGGTATTCGGTAATCTAGGACACTCCTGGCGACAGAAAGACATCTCCCTGACGGTTAAAGGTCACGTACATAAGGCAATAGTGAGGGCTGTATTACTATACGGGAGCGAAAACTGGCCAATCAGGTTGGAAGACGTGAACCATCTTCAGGTATTTGACCGATGTTTGCGTTCGATTAGTGGCACGAACGAGTAAGCAAAGTGGAGGTTGGGAGGTGAGTGTCAAACAAGTTCTTTCTTTCAGTTCCTACATTTGAACATACTTAGATGGCCAGATCGTGTACTGCACAAAGAACGGCTAACGGTAAAAATTTCCTATAAAACCTCTAATATTTTGTTATAAAAGGCATGTAAAAACGAAAGGGAAACCATTTTTGTTGTCAGAAACCCCAAATACAAATATTTAGATACAAGTCAATCCGATTTGGTTTACTGTTGTTGTTCAATTTGTTTCATGACTGCTGATCAGCTTTCTCTGAAGAATCCTTTCAGAGAAAATCTTGTTTAAGAAACAAGTTATTTCCTTCCGAAACATTTTACTTTTGAAATTTCCTAAGAGAAAATAACAACACCAACCGACCCACAAGTGTGGTTAAATCTTACACTTCTACGCAAGCTGCAACACCTTCGGATCATACAAACCTAAACTACACTCCGTTGTTCCGTCATGTGTTCGTAGGATGTTGTAGTCAATTTAGAAGTGAGACGTCATTTTTTCGAATCCACGTAACAAGGATACGATTGACTGCTGTGCACAACCATATATTAAGTGTTTCTATGTATGTGTAATTATTCACCGTCACCTGATAAATTACTCGTTCTTAATGTCAGAAACTTGAGTCACTGTGACATTCTAACCATCCTTTTCTTTAGCTTTGTATAATGAACGTCTTGTTTGTTTACTGGCCCAGCCTTAAATTTTTGCTGTTAAGTAATTCTGCCAAAGCGTTGTCTCCAATTCTATCTATGATAGGATTGATCTCAATTGAACTTGTTGATTTGTTTATTTTTCTATGACAGCATTGTTTCATGTAGGTGATATGTATCTTGACTGATGGTGAATAACCCAAAACAAGTATGTTGGTTACGCAGTGTTCTTGAGGATTTTTGACTTATCTTTAAACAAGCGAGATGATTTCGTTGGTTTGTCAAATCTGTGTTTAATATTGCAGAAAACATTCTGTAAACCTCTTTTGAGACAAGCCATTCAACGTTCTATTGTCTAGGATGATCAAGAGAAGCAAGCAGTTTCCTCAGACTAAAAATGACCCGATTTAACAAAACCTTGTCTATCTATATGATAGATTTTCCCAACCTTTTCAGTTAACTACCGAATGTTTCATACTTTGAGTTTTTAACATTGAGTACCGATTAACAATTAGTGTCACTGAATAACTGCTGTGGTCTCATGGCCTACAAGCCAGATAAACCAAGTACATAAAACCAACAATTCTAAATAGTGGTAGATAATGGTATATACTATTTCGTCGTGTGTTATCACACCAAAATACTTCAACTGATTTGTAAAGGAATTTTCATTCTAACGATATGGTTCTATCACTGATGACTTCCTCACACGTTATAGTATGACCAATAGACTTAGAAGAAGGTAATCCATGTGAGTAGGTAGGCTTCAGAGTAGTTGGCAGGAGATATAAGAAGAAATTAAATCAAACCAACTTCTTTGATTCGTGTTCGTGCTCAGATGGAAGAAACTCGATGATCAGATTAATTGCATGACTTCAGTCAATCAACAGAGTACCTATGGTTTCTTTTCCACACTGCATTGCATTTCACATGTGCGGGAAGAAGAAATGAGAAAGTATTTTTGTGTAATTTTGTGACGAAAATAAACAAGGAATGAATAGTGTGAGCAACAAATCTTGAATATCCATGAAGAAAGTGACTGAAGACAATTAGCCTGGAAGTCCGGTGTAAACTGTTAAGGGGAATGTATCTATTATTAGCAAACAAGCGGTCAATAAGGATGTAGGTTGGAAGAATCTAACAATTTTTTTGATACTTGAGATTAGCGGGCGATCAGTTCGTTTAAGAAATCTCTCTGTACAACAGGTATCTCAGCAATAAACTTGCGATTCAGGAGGCCGGAAATGGTCCAGCAATTTAGAAGGTTTATCGAGCTTGGCATTTAGGTTGCAAATGTCTCACCACCAAACGAGGTGACATCATCAGTGCGTATTTGTTTCAACTTATAGGTTTGAGCGTGGGGCTTGGTAAAATGTGACCGATGCCTGCACTTACATACTGAGGTAAGTTGACCTTCTGACCTGGATTCTGATTGGTCGCCCACTGTTGTTTTTCCTTTTGATCTGAATTACCACTGGCTGTTTTTTGTTGTAGTTGAATTTTGACCTGAGGCCCAATTGACTATTTCCCACACCTCATGAGCCTTTGCTTTGGAGGCTAATTGGCTGCTTTTTGTTGTTGTTGAACTTGGACTCTGATTGGTTGATCCCTGTCCTTTGACTGGGTGAGTTAAACCATCATTTTTTGGATTCGATCCGATTGATTGTCCTGTTCTGATCACTTGTCCGATCGATTCAAGTTGCACTGTTCGGGTTTGCCAGCACTTCAGCTTGATGACGTTTACATCATCTCAACCCATTGGTTCCCGTTGGGTCATAGATATTCAGTTGGGTGTGTTTGTTTATCGATCCGGCAGATGAGTACCAAGCCTTGAGAAATTCTCTTGTGTGTCTGGTGCATGCTTGAGTAAGGACGTCTGCGATGCACAGACTGATAGTGTATCCAGTGTGACCCACGTGGACGTAGATCAAGGAAAAGTAATTGCAGGTATCCATCAGACTGGGCTAAACTCAAGGCTCCAATCTATACGCTGAAACATATGTGCACTGATGACGTTAACTCGTTTGGTGATGAAACGTTTGCAATCTAAATGCCAAGCTCGATGAACATCCAAATACCTGAATCCTCAACCCCAGCTACAAACAACAAAACCACTGTTTCCAACTATCATTATACTCTAACGACCTGGATGTGTGCACTGCATTGTTTTTCAAATCAAAATGAGTTGGACTGCCTGGCTCAGCCCGGGTTTCGAGTTTAGTAAGGTTACTTGATTTGAAGCAAAATGAAGATTTTAATTGTGTTTGTGGAAAGTAGCTCGATAACAAATGAACTGCACTCTAACGCCTTATATTCCAAGCGACTGAATGCATCTATGATTACGTTCATCTTACTGTCAATGCAAAATAAAGTATTACTAATGTGTCAAAAAATCAGTTTGGGTTTTACATGATTGTGAAGTTTTCTATTATTCCAACGTTTTTCATGTCTGGGTCACACTATCAGAGTGGGTGACTGTAGACCTCAAGTGAGATGATGGCCAATAGGTTGTGAATTTTGTAGTCAGTTGGGCAATTTGTTTATAAAGTAGCCATACTTAGTGGTGGGAAGCAGTGGAAGCCATAAGAAACCTGTCGTGCTGATGACACCTTACTTTCACTTACGACTTGGATATTGGTTCACAAAATGTAGATAATTTGATGGTAATTGTTTAAGTATAGACAGTACAGTAGTAAGATCCCCTCCGTCCACTTTCCTTTCTGTTTTTTTCTCGGCTAAGGCTTGTTTTATTTCTTAGTGGTTGTTTGACAGTTAAACGTCAGTGAGAACCACGGATGTATTGCTGTTGTTGATGATAACAATAAGCATCGGGACACTGAAAAGCAATCTAATCGGTTTGTATTTCTTGTTTAGGTTTAATGCAAATGGTACAGGGTCTAGCGAACAGCACGAAGAGAACATTGGAGGTTGGGATCGTACCTGATGGGACATTAATCCGAGGCTAAACAGTGAACTTTATAACCCAAACATTCTGTAACTGATCAGACAACAAAGGCGTTTAGTGGACAATGAAAACAAACTTGACCGTAATCACAAAAATACAACTTGAGCACACCTGGCAATGTCCGCATCAATCGAAGACACATGTGGGTTCAATTGGCGATAACGTTGAATAAAATCATCCTTTGGTAGTTCCCAAATTTCACGGAATTGATCCCAATAACTAAGTGGTTCTTGCACTGCGGAACTAATCTCTTGCATTCCTCGTTTGATACTGACCTGAATCTTATTGATCTCTTCATCATTTGTGATCGCATCACTGATAGACTAAAGTGAAATAAATACATTTATCAGTACATTTGAAGTTAAAACATTGTTGACGGGAATATGTTGGTGAGATGCTCATAAACATAACTCATTCAACATCTTCAGCAGTCCTTTATGTTCGATAGAACTGAAACTTTCAGATTAATCATGAAGGTTTACCACAGGCTCAGAGAACAGGTTCACTCTCTATGGTTAAGTATCTTATCCGGTTGCTCTACATTCCTGCAAATGTAGATAACCCAACATTTAGATGGTTGTATGGACAGGCAAAGTAGAGCAGTAATGCATATATAAATCTCAAACGTTCGAATTTACGGTTTGTGTCGTCATCACTATCACAGCCATAAGCCTGACCATTGGATGATTACGTAATACGTATTTATTTCGTTATCTCCTGCGACACTTCACGATAAATGTGCCCCATTAGTTTCTACGCCTCGCATTTTTCAGTAAAACAATGGTTGCATGTGTTACCGACGAATGTACTATACAGTGAGTGTCTCGGCTCCACTATGATCGGGACTAGTCTCCCGTTCTTGTATCTAGTAGGTTGTGTAGCGATTTAGCTGTCTTTCTTCAACCTGAACAGTGATTGATGAAGTATATCGACACCCAACTACTTTCAGCTATGTTTGTCAATTCGTATGCCTAGTAGTTTTCTAATTTTTTTTCCATATGAAGCTATTTTTTTTTGAAGTGCAATGTATCGTCAATACAGTTCACGTAGATCCCTTTGAACAAATTTCGATTAGTGGATTTATTTGATTCTTATGCAGTAAAAGCTTTATAAATGCACATATAGACCAGTTCACTTTGGCTGTCAGTAGTGTGCCACATGGAGGAAATAACTGGCCATTAGGCATGCAGATTGGTAACAATATCCCAAAGTGATGACGCCCGTAGCCCCATTTTTTCTGTGCAACAGTAAAACCTAGATTCAACCATCGCCAGACACTGTCTTGAAATCTCATACAACTGCTGCTCCCGATTGCCGTAAAATCTTATTCATGATTATTAAGTGGATAGTTTAGTTATTTATTCACAATGACCTTAAAACTGGCTAGAATGTACTGTGGCTCAGGCCGCAGCTCAAGGTAACAATAGCATAGAATAACCAAAGGACGAAACATTTATTACAAAAACATGAAAATTGATCAGACCGCCTAAGTGGAAAAATGAGAGGGTGTAAATGTAAGTAAGCAATCGACTGCGACAAAACGCCATCCCGAATTGAGTTTCTAGCCGGCGATTTGAATGAACGTTACAACCCCAACTGAACAGACGACATCTAACCACTTTACGCAACGGAACGGTCGAGGTTTTCATAGTTTGTAACCACGTCGCTGTTTGACCATCATGGTATTTTACCCAACAGTTGTTGGTCGCATTATTTAGTGTCCGATATGGTGAACGCTTAATTGACACTTTGGGTACGTTACCTAACCATCGTAGACTATGAAACCTGATTAGTTGACCAAACGATCGCGAATCTCGTGCGTTCCTACACACAGAACACGCGCTGGCGAACGGTCGTGCTTTTCATACGACTCTCCCACTTAATGTGGACTAATTGGTGGAAGCAATCACGGGCAAATATAGCAAATCGCGAACAGGCCATGCTTCTAAACCACACAGCATTACATACCCTTCTTTTCAATAACAGAAGAACATTATTCGAACGTCACAGATGACGCAGCTTGTTAAAGGCGGAGTTTGCTGAGGAGACAATATTACTGAAGTATGTAAAACTGTCCACAATCTTAAGTAGATTGTTTGCAATAAAGAACGTTGGAGTAGGAATGATGCACTCTTGAGGCAGCACCTTGCACTTTGAAGGTGTAAAACGCATTCCATACAAACAAGCCTGGCCACACATCTTGTTCAGCATGATCCTTATGTCTTGGGTAGAGGGGCTAAGTAAGACACTGGCGATTTAACTCTAAGAAGGAGCTCAAAACCAAGGTCATTGGGTTCTTCGAAAACTCCTTCACGACTTCGTGCGTGACTAAAAAATAAACAGGACGGAGGAGATCACATAACTCTGGCAAACATCATTAGAAGTCAATAAACCCTTGTCCTGCTTGCAGAATGGGCATAATGATCCTGACAGATTCAATTATTTCCCGGAAAGAAGGCAGTTCCAGGGAACAATACAAGCAATCGAATCGAAGACAGCCATTAAGTTTAAAAATCCAGAAACCGTCGGCTGCCTGTAAGAGTGCCAATGTTTGCAGATCCGTCGCAAGGTAGAAATATGATCTACTCACCCTCGAACAGACCGGAATTCTGCCTGTTCTTCACGTAACGGACTTTCTCTGGGCTTATTGGGACGACGTAATATTAGGTCACAGAATAACTTTGACGCAGCGATATGGTCGTTTGTTGATACGTTGAGTTTCTTAAGTGACCCGAGTTTGTCCGATTTCTGAACTTTGCTTGTTTAAGTTTAAGCAGTGGCCAGTCCC